>CM040239.1:76976402-77073385 GCA_022545495.1 Chrysanthemum lavandulifolium | reverse complement strand
AAAAAAAAAAAAAATTTTCCCCCCAAAAGGTTTTTTTCCCCCCCTTTTTTCCCCTTTTAAAAAGGGGGTTAAAAATTTTTGGGGTTTTTGGGAAAAAAGGGGAAAACCCCCAAAAAAAGGGTTTTAAAATTTTTTTTTTAAAAAAAAATTTTTTAAAAAACCCAAATTTTGAAAAAAAAACCCCAAAAAAATTTTAAACCAAAAAAAAAAAAAAAAGGGAAAAATTTAAACCAATTTTCCCCGATAAAAAAAAAACTTTTTTTAAAAAACCCTTTAAAAATTAAAAAAAAAATTTTTTTTCCCAAAAAAAAAATTTTTAAAAATTTTTGGAAAAAAAATTTTAAAAAAAAAAAAAAAACCCCCCAAAAAAAAAAAAAAAAATTTAAAATTAAAACCCCCCCCTTTTTAAAAATTAACCCTTTAAACCAAAAAATTTAAAAAAAAAAAAAAAAAAAAGGGTTTTAAAAATTTTTTGGGGAAAAAGGAAAAACAAAAAAAAAATTTCCCAAAAAAACCAAAAAACCAACACCCCCCCAAAAAAAACCCGGGGAAAAAACCAAAAATTAAAAAAAACCCCAAGGGGGGTTTTGGGGGGTTAAAAGGATTTGGAAAAAACAAATTTTTTAAAAAAACCAAAAAACCCCAAACCCCCCAAAATGCATATTGTTTAGAAGTTATCCTCATTTTTTTAATCCTCATATATGTTTTATTTGTTCATTTCGCATGGGAAAAGGTGTTCATATATATGGTTGGACTTGGAGGACATATTTGTGACAAAGGATAAACATTAAAGTTTTTTTTTTTTTTTTTTTTTTGTGATATTAAAATTGTTTTTCAAAAAATAATAGTTTTTTCCGTTTTGTTTTGTGACAACAACACAAATTCGCTAAACATAATTTCATATATAACCATCAATCGATAACATAAAATGTGTTTCCAAAATCGCCAATGATCCAAAACTATACATAAGATACCTATACGCAAATGGTCCAAAACTATACGTATAATCCATTTAGCGGTAATCCTAACCATGTTATTCTCTACAAACATATCGTAACACATAAGGCTCGAACTCGTGTTAACCAGGCAGTTTTGTCAGTTGACTTCCGATATCTTCGAGTTTGTCCAAAGCTTAACCTGCATATTTTAAATAGCTTAGGGTTTTAGGTAATGAGAACTATCCAAGCATCGGGTATCAAAAAGACATTTTAAACCATTAAGGTTGAGTTGGTCATTTTAACTATTACGGTAGGATGGTGGATTTTGGGACCTAAACCAAGTTCTTGGCAAGGTGTTGGGGTCCACCCCTTTTATGTAATAGCACTTTAACTAGGTTAATGAGATCATGTTGTGTTCATCGCTACGATACAAAGATTTGATCGTGTTTGCGTCGACTATTTGAGCAGTGTGTCTATGGTTGAGGTTGGTGAAAACATAAGAATGTTGTTAGTGTGTCTAGTTAAAGTGCTATTATACCATTTCAGACATCATTTCATTCTCCTTTTACAATGATCTTCCCAAAACTCACCAACAATTCTATCCTATATTATCAACCAACAAAATTGAAGTTAGCGGTGGTGACACGTGGCTTCTACGATGGTTTCCGGCGAGGTACACGGTTTCTTGGTCCGATGAATCTGAGGAAAGTGTACAACCCATTTCTTATTACGGTTTGTTATGGTTTACGATGATGAGAGTTGAATCTTGAAGGGTAGAAAGGTGGTGCAAAGTGGTTTAGCCATGCTTTGAGAGTTCATAGCGTGTGTGTGTGTGTGTTTTACTATGTGTTTTGGTGAGAAACTCCATGTGTGTGTGAGATAGAGATGTCGAGATTATAAGAAGATAGATGAAAGGGTTTGTAATGATAGAGATGGCGAGTGAAGTGGAGTTAATGAGGCACCTCACAAACCCTTTCATATCTCGCCACCATTATATCTCTATCATTACAAACCCTTTCATCTCTCTTCTTATCATCTCGGCGTCTCTCGTGACACACAAACATGGGTTTCTCACCAAAACATACACTAAAAACACACACGGTTAAACAATCTCAAAGCAAGCTAAACCCTTTGCACCACCTTTCTACCTTCAAGATTCAACCTCATCATCGGTAACAATAACATACCATAGCAAGAAATGGTCATCATCGATTTCCTATCTCTGGACCAAGAAACCGTGCCTCCTCGCCAGCCGGAAGAAGCGTGTCACCGCCGTAACTTCAATTTTGTTGGTTGATAATATAGGAGAATTGTTGGTGAGTTTTGGGAAGATCATTGTAAAAGGAGAATGAAATGATGGGGCAATATAATGGCACTTAACTGGACACACTGCAAAGATTCTTATGTTTTCACCAACCTCAATCATAGACACACTGTTCAAATAGTCGCACGCAAACACGATCAAATCTTTGTATCACAAGCGATGAACACAACATGATCTCATTAACCTAGTTAAAGTGCTATTACATGAAAGGGGTGGACCCAACACTCGCCAGAACTTGGTTTAGGTCCAAAATCCACCATCTACTAATAGTTAAATGACCAATTCAAACAATGGTTTACAAGGTCTTTTGATACTGATTCTTGGATAGTTCTCATTACCTAAAACCTAAGCTATTAAAATCTTAACGACATGTCTTACCTTTTGGCCTCGGCGTGGTGGCGGCTTGGCCTCGACTTGGCACCCGTGACACCCTATATTCCTACAAGTATAAAAGCAAAGCACATAATAAGCGGTTCTGAAACATTAAATTGATTTCTATCTTCATAGCATATATTCCTACAACTTATCAATTTCTACTTTCTAGTCTAGTGTCTTAAGTATACTCTAAAAGCGATTTTACCTTAAACTAGTCAATACATTCAATTGCATATAATATATTTTGCTCAAGATAAGATAGAAACCGATATCAATGTTGTTGAAGGTTCTTGTCGCTTTTATAAAAGAATGTGAAAGTTATTATAATCACTTACAAACCACAATACCTAAGCTTTTCAATCAATTCAGTCTAACACAAACAAAACCCATGAAGCATTAACCAAATAAGAGATACCAGCAAGATTACAACTATATAACAAACACCCATGAAGCTTTTACAATCGGTCAAGAGTATTTATAAAAATTAGTAAAAGATACCAGCGGTGATGTAGTGGTGGTGGAGGCGGCGTGATGATGTAGTTGTGGTGAAGGTGGTGCGGTGATGAAGATGAAGGAGGTGAGGTTAATAATTGGGGTATGTGTGATATGGGTAGTATGTGAGTTATAGGTTCTTAAATAAAAGTTAAGATGGAATCAGAAAATTAATGTGGTGAAGGTATAAGTTGTTGAGGAGTTAATGAAGTCGTTGACTTTTGTTGTTCAGTGTTATTATTTAAAAAAAATGATTGCCTTATCCACTTCTAAAGTCTTTCAAACCACTGCTAGTGGTTTTCAATCCACTGCTAGCAGGTTCCTGATAATGGATACTTGAGGGGCTGTTTTGTAAATTTGTTGTATCCACTGTTAGAGTCTATCAAACCACTGCTAGTGGTTTTCAATCCACTGCTAGCAAGTTCCTGATAATGGATACTTGAGGGGTTGTTTTGTAAATTTGTTGTATCCACTGCTAGAGTCTACCAAACCACGGATAGTGGTTTTCAATCCACTGCTAGTAGGTTCCTGATAATGGATACTTGAGGGGATGTTTTGTAAATTTTTTGTATCCACTGCTAGAGTCTACCAAACCACGGATAGTGGTTTTCAATCCACTACTAGCAGGTTCCTGATAATGGATACTTGAGGGGCTGTTTTGTAAATTTGGTGCAAACATATTTATTCCCCCAAATCACTGCCAAATCATTTAATTGATCTTCAAATCACTTCTAATTGACGCTCAACATAAACCCTAACCACTCCCAACTGCTAATTTCACAATCCCACATCATATCCCATCACAACTCACAATGCCGTCGCAGTATTCCAACACCCATAACCTAGTTGCTTACTTAATAAAAATAATCAATCGGATGGTTTTCATGGCATGATTGATTTTATCAACTCCTGATAAAATTCACTTTGCATTAACCGTAGCACCACAATTCTTAAAGACTATATACATCAATTTTGGGGTATCTTTGAGATCTGAGGAGCAAGATGGATTAGAGGTTTTAGGGCGTGGTGGATGATAATGAGATTTTGGTGGATGAGGAAGTCATTAGAGGTATTTTGAGGTTTGATGATGCTAATGGACTAGTTAATCTTTACGATTATGATATATTTCAAGGTTTAGAAAGGTTAGGTTATACAAGAAGGGAGACGATGTAAAATTTTTGAAAGGTATGTTTTCTTCCCAATGGAAGTTTTAATTTACACCTTCTTGATGTGTGCGAGTAATAAGACCTTTGGGTTTCATGAATTTCCTCCAAAATTGCAAGCTGCGTTAATTTGTCTATCGAAGGAGGAATTCAATTGGTCTAACATGATTTTTGATGGGTTTGTGCAGAATATTAGGAAGAAAGGTACATATTGCTTATATCCTAGGTTTGTTCAACTTATTGTGGCTAGTCAAATAGCGAACATGTTGAACATAATAGAAAGTATGAGGTGCATTATATGCCTCCTAAGGTTTTGCTCATATGAGACACCAAAATCCTACTTTCCCAATTTGAGTTGTTAGTTGTTCCCTCATATGATTAATTTACATGTCATTCGTGAGTTTGATGATGTACACGAACCCCGATTCAACTGAACACGAACCACGCCACCTTAGTTGCACCCACTGCTAGTACAACTGTAACCACTGCCACCAACCATGATGCTATGTTTACTTTACCCAAGGATTCACCCCTCGGACCAGTTCACACAGGTCGAAGTGATGAGGGTAGTTTGGAACATGAACATGAATTGACGGATAATGATCAGGTACATGATGACTATTCCAATGAACCACCACTCGGACCAGTTAACACAGGTCGAAGTGGGGAGGAAAATCTTGTACGATTTAATGAATTGACGGTTAAATGTATGAAAATGGAGAATACGATCTCAAGTCTTCAGGAGTTAGCTGTGTTTCAGGGAAGAGAGATCAGACAATTGAAGCACAGGATGTTTGTGATGGAGAAAGTGAGGAGACCTGGGATTAGTGTTGTTAGAAGAGTTAGGAAGCAGAATAAGAAGGTGAGCTACTCTCAAGTGTGGTTTTGGAGGATGTAACATGTGGGACCTTAAACTTACACCAACTTTGCAGCGTACACCTTATCACAAGATGAACACACGTAAACCAAACACACTATATGCGTAGAAGTAAGAAACAAAGATGAGAGAAAGATGGTGACTTGATGATGATATAAGTTATGCGTATGTATGAGTAGAGAGATGAAAACAAGAGATGTTATATTGCTCCAAAGAAAAACACACACACACACACACTTTCAAGCACACCCCTCAAATAAGACTTTGAGGGGTTTATATAGTACAAGTAGTAGATGCCCTAATGGGCTTGGCATGGGCTCGTTTGGGCTTGGGTTGGACATGGATTGATATAAGGCAAGCTTAACTTAACTTCTAACCAATTAGCTTAGCCCACTCCACGAGCCCGTTGACTATTCTATCATGATATCTAATACACGTTACAAAGTTTCTAAACGTGAATGACCATCACTTCTAATAAAAACTATTAAGGCTAACAATCTCCCCCTAAGGGGTGGTCATTCAAAAGATGCTCCACTTGATTAGGTCTTTACTTTTCTCGAGCTAGAACTTTGTATGTAGAAATAGAATAGTCTTAATTCTTTGTTCCTTCATGCTTTGTGATCGAGTTAATGTGGTATAGAGCCATTTGTTAGCCGTTGGTTAGGTGTCTCACGCCTTTCTCCATCATGCTCACACTTCTATTTGTCTTTTGGTTACCAATGATGTAGTTCTCGAGTCTTTAGACTTTGTAGATTCTTTGACATTGACGAAGAATCATCTTTAACTTTGTGTTGCCTTTGATTTTGATGAGAACTTTCATGTGTTGTTGGTATGAGCATGTGGAAAATCTGCACGATCAATCCACTCAGAGCTTCCATAAGAAGAAAACATAAAAGCAGGTTAGTAATAAGCGGTTCCAAGCACTTACAAGTTTGAATTTCGAGGTGTTAACAACATAGTGTGAAAACACATCTCTAATTCTTACAAAGGTCGTTCTGAGCTGGAGTCCCACAAGTGAGATAACGCGATATACAGAAGTACACCTCTGATTCGGATGAGTCGTTGAAGCTTCTGAAGCATCACTCCACGATTGTAGACCGTTTGATACACACTAAGCGTAATCCGGGGAGTTACGAGTGACTGCTTGTCGGGGCTGCTGATGTTGACCACGGCGGAGTTTCCATTAATCGCGAAGATCACGGATGTGAAACTTCTCATAAATGTTACGGCGATTGCTAAGACTGCGTGGGACTCTAGAATATATCACATGTGTCCTTATTGATGAACACCAAGCGATGTCATGTCAAGTGTTCCTAGGAGATCTTTTGATGAATCTCGTGGCTCTAGACTCAATAGTGCATTTGGTTTTCCTAAGCGGAGACTAGGGAGAGGTCTCCTTCTTCAATATCAACTATCTCAAGAGAAAGTCGATAGATTATGTAGGGTTCCCAGTGAGAATGAAACAAATCCTTTTAAGAGGAATTGAGTGGCTAGAAGGTTTAGTGCGGTCGTCCTTTGGGTCCATAGCGTCTTTGTCTTCAATACCGGTGTAATCTAGTGACAACCAAGAGCATATGTATTGAACCACATTTCACCTTCTAAGGTTGATTATGGAGGGCTATTTCTTTTCACCCTTTCTTTTACATTTCTTTTTAATTCTTCAACCCTTCTTTCTCCTTTCTCACATTACTCCTTTTTCAATCATTCCTAAGGACTTCTAATACTAACTATTTGTGATGTCCTTGGGTAGATCCCTCCGACTCTGGCGGATCATAGAACAGTTTCTATCCTTAGTCACCTTGTAGCTCCATGATCCTATTGTTGCCATAAAACCATTTTTCTTGAAAATCTCTTAGAGTGTTTATGATAGAAAACATGTTTGAAACACTCCGTGAGTTTTATATTTTCGAAACACTCCCCTTCACATGTGCTTATATGTTTTGTAATCGCACATAGAGGGTGAGTTCGCACTTTTGAATTGATCGACTTTAAATGAGCTAGACCGATTCGAGACACGTTTACATCACTAGAGAACTAGCTTGAAATTATTACCCGTCATGGTCAAGTCCATAGAAAGTTTCGAGATGGTACATTATTCCTCGTCGATTCATTGGTTTCAATGAGTCGAGCTCATTTGAGATTCAAACCACGATCATTAAACTTTTTATCACATTTTAATCACGTCTCCTCCCCTCAAAAATAGCATATTCGTGATATTTTTTATATCAATGGATTAAAAAACATTTTAGAATCTTCTTGGGGAGACAAACGGATTTGATTTAAGCATGAATATGGAACAATTTTGGTTTTATACTCCCCCTTTAATAAAGCATAATCAATTAAATGGTTTTAGAGGGAGTTATCTTGAGCACAAAATATTTTGAAAGATTTTGAAAATCTTTTGAACAATCTTGAAAGGTGCTCAAGATGATGATGATATTCACCGATTGTAAATGTAGTGCCTTCAAGCGTACACTTGATTTGTTCTTTAAAAACACGAGTTTTGATTTGAAATAATCAAAAGTCATCATTTTGTCGGGTTTCGTATTGAAGTATCTGAAAGCCATTTTAAGAAATTTTGAGAAGCGACATGTTTTGGAAAACATTAAAGAACTCTCGCTCAAGCATTTGTACATGCCGTATCATTGTTGAATGACATTTCTAAAGCGTCTGAGAATATCGATTATACAAGAGACATGTCGTGAGAAGAATATTTTGGATTTTTATTTTCTAATGTTTTGTATTTTGAAAGTTTTATATTTTTTATTTTGCTTTTGTTGGTTATTCAAATTTTGTATTTTGTTTTCAAAACTATTTCAATGACTATTTGGAAAATCATTTTCACGAAGATTCGAGAAGACATTCTAACTCCTCGGGGTTAGGCTTAGCATTCAATTCGTCAAACTAAAGCGTCAAACCTTTCTTTTGGAAGGGCTTTAGTAAATAGATCGGCGAGTTGGTGTCTGTCTTCACGAAGAATAATTCAACGATACCATTTTCGACGTACTCTTTGATGAAGTGATAGCGGACTACGGTATGCTTAGTCTTTGGTGATGAGCAGGATTGCATGATATGGCTATGGCACTTTTGAGTCACAATACATAGGTATTTTATCGAAAGTAAAGCCATAATCGTGAGTTGTGTTCTCATCAAAGAACTTGAGCACAACATGCGAGATAGAGACACATACTCGGCTTGACGGTTGAAAGTGCAGTGCAATCTTGTTTCTTTGAAGACGACTTACTAACTTTTCACCCAAAATTGTGCTCCTCGATGTACTTTTTGTGTAACTTGATCACTGCGTGGTCCGCATACGAAAAGGCAATTAGATCAAATCTGGATTCCTTCGGATACTAAAGACCCTTGTGAATGGATGTCTTTAGGTACCGAAGATCCTTTAACCTCTTTGAGGTGCGGTTTGGTAGGCTTAGCATGAAACCGTGCTAATAAGCAAGCGACAAAATGAATATCGGGTCGACTAACGATGAAGATACATGAGAGAACCAATCATGCTACGATATTTTTTGGATCAATAGGTTTCCCAAACAAATCGGTTCCAATTTTTGGTGATGTTACCATTGGTGTTCCAACAGTCACATTTATCCATACCATGATTTTCAAAATCTCGGTTGTATATTTAAGCTTGATTAATAAAAATTCCACGTGGGGGCGATGTATTTGTAAACCAGAAAAACTTTAGTTCCCCATCATGGACATTTCAAATTTGCTTTTCATGAGATTTTCAAAATGTTTTGAAAGATTCGGATTAGTGGACCCAAAAATGATGTCGTCGCGTAAATCGAACAATCAAAATGTCATTTTGCATTTTGTGTAAACAAGGTAGGATCAACCGTTCCTTTGGTGAAATTGTTAGGATAAGGAAAGAGGGCGGTTCGTCATACCACGCTCATGAGCTTGCTTTAAACCATATATTGCCTTTTGAGTTTGTAGGCGTGATACGGATGTTCCATGTCTATGAAGCCTTACGGTGACTCGCGTACACTTCTTCTTTCGAGTTCCATTCAAACGCGGTCTTAATGTCCATCGATAAACCGTGATGTTTTGTGAGTGCATAGGCCAAGAATATCTGACGCCTCAAGTCTAGCTACCGCGCGAATGACTCTTCAAAGTCTATCCTTCTTCCTGTTTGTATCCTTTGGCCACAAGGCGAGCTATGTTGCGAATAGCGGTCATCTCTTCATCCTTTTGTTCTTCCATAACCACTTGAGATCAATGACATGAGCGTCAATTGGTCTTGGAACCATATCCCAAGAGTCATGTAGGCGGTATTGAGAAGTTCCTCTACATCGCTTCTATCCATGCGGGTTACGCCATTGCCTCGCGAATTTTCTTTGGCTCTATATTGCTAATTGAGCAAAGATAAATGCATAAGTCGCAATCGGTGGCAAGTTGGCGTCTCGTGCGAATTGGCCTTGAAGGTTCACCGATAACTTGTTCAAGCGGATGGTCTTTAGTCCACTTGAGTAGAAGGATACCGTAGATTATCTGAGTGCGAGTTAGATGGTTCTCGTAAGCTAGAGGATGATTCGGTGATTCCGTAGCAAACGGGTTTCAAATAAGTCTGCATCTAACATTGCATCGTTACGGTTTTGAGTAGGTTCTTCTTGAAATGATATGTTTTGGTGTTGCTCATCAGCTTTGGTAAAACTGTTTGAAGAATTGGAGTTCTTTGGAGTAGATGTAGATGATGTTGATGGAGTTGGTGCATTGGTTTCGACCGATGTAGATGCATCTTGTTGGTGGCGGTGGTAGATGATTTTGGCGGGTGCGGTGAAGCGATGGTTTGATGCATTTGTCGAGTTCCACCATAGTATTCACGAACATTAACTCAAAAATTTCTCCCATTCTTGTTCATGAGGTGTGTCGGCAAAAGTTGATGGAGCTCTTTGATGTCGAGTCTGAGCGATGTGTCCAGTCTCTTTGGTTTAGTGCGGGTTCTAGGCGAGTCTCTCGAAGCCATCTATGAAATTTCATCAAAATTCACATTCATCGTCTCCATGATCCTCCTAGTCCTACATTATACACCACAGATGCCCTCGAGCTATCCCGAATATCCAATGAAGATTCCAATATCACCTTTAGCTTTCGGTTTCCTAGATCTTCTACATCGTTTGTCGGATAGCACAAAGCGCCAAACACGTGAAAGCACGAGATATCAAGTTTTACGTTGTTCACTATTTCATATGGGGTTTTATTGAATCTTGGATGGATTAGGGATTGGTTACGAGTGAAACAAGCGTTGGCAACAACATCGACCCATAGAAATGGTGCACTAGAATAAATTAGCATTGTCTGACGACTTCCACAATAGTACGATTTCTTCTTTCAACTACCCCATTTCTTTGTGGAGTTCTAACAAGCGATGTCGATGAGTTATTCTAACATCTTCAAAATAAGCTCGTAACTCACGATTTGTGAATTTCGTGCGTTATGCATTCTTACAACTCTTACAGGAGCTTGAAGAAGTACTTGAATACGTTTCGGGAAGGTGATGATGATGCACGGTGCTTTGTCTTTTGATCTCAAAACCTAACCCATGTATATCTTGAATAATCATCGGCGATAACAAGAATATACTTTTTCCCATTAATGCTTTCAACTCTCATTGGGCCACATAAGTCCATGTGCAACATATGCAACTTTGTTTAGAACTAGAGTGCGGTTTGGGTTTATATGATGCTCTTTTGCTTTTCCTTGTTCGCATGATGGACATAAGTGATCCTTGGTGTATTTGAACTTTGGAAGTCCGTTGACGATGTTGTCTTTGGCAAGTTTGTTGATGGTGTCGAAATTGAGATGGGATAACCGTCTATGCCACAACCGGACTTTGTTCCGGATGCTCGTGTCATAAGACATAGTGGTGATGAAGAGGCCATTTGGTTAATGTCGATAGCATACAAGTTTGTATCATGATTCCCGGTTAAGAGATCGATTGCCATTCAAGTTTCTTGAAGCAAGCATTTTTCCTAAAGCAACCTCTAAATCGCATCACGAGGCGCCTGATCGAAGACAAATTGTGTCCCAACCCTTCGACATAGTAAACCGAGTGATCAAATAATTTCCGAAGGTAGATCTCCATAACCCATGATAGTGCTACATGATTATTTAAAACGTCACGGTTCCCATGAATTTCCAAGCGAAATTGATCGGCAGACTTGATTCCGGTCATGTGCTTGGAGCAACCCAGTCGGCGATCCAAAGACATATTTCGATAACACGCCAATAATGAAGAATAAGATTTTGGAAATCGTTTTGATTTTGGTTCCTTTGGGTTAGAGGTAAAACTCGATCACACTCATAGAAGTTATCTATTGATAAGACGGGTTCACCACTCATTCTACCATTACGAGTGTGAAAGTTCTACCGTGGGTTTCAAATGTCATCCCTAAACTAAACATTATGCTCCCTATCGGTAGAGTAAAGCCTAAGTCTCGCAACTAGTCTTCTATTCGTTTAGCATAAGTTCTTTTGGGAACATTCTTCTTAATGAGCTTAACAATCTCATTCTTAGAAACACAATCATCATGAACATTAGTTAAAGATTTCTTGCAAGTTAAACAAAGAGATTCAACACATTCATTAGACTTAGCAAGTTTTATAGGTTCATTACATTCAGATGAAATGTCTTTCTTATTACAAAGCGGTAAATTCCTAGGGTGTTCTTCTACTTTCTTCTCTTTACTCAAGCGACTACTCTTAGAGGCAAGCGAGACTCTATTGTTCCTTGTATTGCTCTTAGAATTTAGTCTGCTGCTCCTAGAGGTGCTTCCTAGTCCTGTAGAAGGTAAGGCACACTCATTAGGATTCACAATCTTATCTAGAGAAGTTGTTTCAGCTTTCCTAGTTACTTTAGAGTGCTTATCTAAACTTATGTCGTTTGTTCCATATGTTTTAGATGTGGAGGCAGACGCATTAGTGGTACTCATCTTAAAAAGGCCGGGAGCTAAAACTTTTGGTTTCTCGATAACCGCTTTTCCTTTATCAACATGTTGTTTAGGCAAGGCGGTGGAGTGGTTGGTTTGGATAAATCATTTTCTCATTGACTTTTGGAGGAGGCATAGAAGCAGACATTTTGGTTTAAAAGCGGTTTGGGAACATTTGCTTTCTCCTCGGTCAATGGTTTTGTAAACTTAGTATCCATTGCCTTTCCTTTTGACATTCGGTGAGCCCTCAAAAGATCATTTTTAGCTTTCATGTCATTTTAGGCACGCTCATCGACAATTTGTCATACTTGCATTTCTCGGCTTTTTCGATCAAGTTGTTTAAAATATGAGACATTTTCTTTTCAAGTTTCTCAAGTGCTTTTCATATTTTGAAACAATTTTGGAGGTCTCGATCGAGTCTTTCATGATCTTCAACGAATATGTTTGTAAAATAATGGACATAATATCAAGAGTCGAACATCTTGAAGAGAGTCATTTAAATTTTCCAAAAATTTGATGTGTTCGACACGGTCATTAGCTTCCTTTCTAGGATTTATGGTCCTTGACAAAGTCAACTGTTTCTTTCAAAAATGCTTGTTCAAAATGAATTACCCTTGCACCGATGGCATTCGGTGAGGAGCAATTTGAGTTTCAAAAACTTTCTTTGTTCGATGTCAAAACTAGAGAACCGGTTGTTAGGTGTAATATTGGTTTTAGTTTTAACAAATTGTCTTGAAGATCCATAATTCTAGTTTTCACATTTTCTAAAATACTTCTCGCATCACTTGTGTTAAAAGGATTGTTTGAAGACATTTGTTCAATGTTCGAAGAGAATTTGAGACAACAACCGGTTTTGAAACAGATTTTGAAGCAGTGTTGACTCATTGTTTGAAACACTTGGTGTGATGGAAAACTTTGACTTTTCTTTTGATTAACAAAAGTGATTCCGTTAATTTTGTTCCATTTGTTATAATCAATTGGTTTGATTTCCGGATGTTTTGTTTCATTTTGATCTACTCTCCTCGAGATAGTTCTAACGTTTCAAAAGAATCACGAACAATAATAGGTTCATGTAAAACATTTCCATTGTTTAACACATTCGAGATTTCGAGCTTTCTTGAGGAGCGAAGAATTAGATTACCAAGTGCCATTCTATGATTTGTATGAAAACGCGGATTTACTTGATTAGAAAGCATCTTGATTGTTTGAGCGAGAATGACCCGTTTAAGAAGCAAATTTTCCAGAGATTGGATAATTTCATTTTATCAAGAATTTCATCAAGAAGAGAATCTTCTCGTTTTGAAAATCGATAATCAAGCGCTTCTTCTCTTTTCAAGATTAGAAAACATTTCTTTTGTTTGGAAAGTTGGTTATTTAAATCAGAAATTTCCTTGTTTAAAGATTTAATTTTCAAGTTCAAATTCACATCAAGTGTGTTATACTTGATTTGCAATAGTTGTTCTTTAGAAACCAAATTTCGATAACCAATTTCTAATTCTGATTCTTTGTTTTTATAAAATTCAAAGGCTTTTGCGCTCTCCTTGTAACTCTCAAGCTCAGCGGTCAATTTGGCATTCGCGGCCTTAACTTCGCGATTGACCGTTCTAACTTTCTCAATTTCAATGCCACAATTAGTGATTAATGATTCAAAATAAGCACGTGTTTGCTCATCGATCTCGATATTTTGTGCCCACGGTCTCCACTAGGATCCACATCCGAGTCTCAAAGTTAGTATTGCTACAACTCGGATTGTCGGTATGTATCATAAGTAGGTGCGATGTCACGAGAATGTTGTTCGTCATGAGTAAACACATCAAATATGACATTGTTATAGCATGGATCGTGATTGGTACCTTAGATCTGCGTTGGCGTCATAGGCATGGGTGCGTCGAGAATCGGTGTCGTATTTAGTCTCTGAAGATTTGCCATGAAGATGCAGTTCGCATTGAGTTCCTCGAGGTCTTCAAATCATCCATAATAGCCATAAAGTCATGTTCCTCATCACCAATTGAAGTCCATATTATTCCTTTTGTACCAACATGATAGCTTTACAAGATCGCAAGATCCTTCTTTTCGGCAGTTGGACAATTCCTTGCCATGTGACCCACTCCTTGGCAGTTATAACACTTAACCTAATTACCGATTCACATTTCCATAATTCCCAACGATGGAGTGTAACATTCCCATTCGATTACCCTTTGCTCTATTCCCAACATTTTGCCCCATCGATTACCACGATTCGAACCTTTGATTACCCATGCGAAATCCGGTAGCATATCCTCGCTGATTCCCAATAACTCCAACCATTTGTCCTTGATGACCCATATTCACACCCGACCGTGCAATTTGCCTATTGCAGTGTTTGATGAAATCCTTTGGTTGTTGTTAGTTGGTGTGGAATAGCGACCTCGAATGCTTTACCCAATAATGCAAATGCTTGTGACAAAGCTTCTTACGGTTCCATTTCAAGATCGGTGATTCCTTGTTCCCGATAATGTTGTTGTTCGGTGGATAGTTTTGTTGTGGAGGGATGTATTCTTTGCGAGTTGTTGTTATTGGAAGATGATGAAGCTTGTTGTGGTGTATTCACCGGAGGTTGAGTCTTTGCAATGAGTGTCAATGGATCATGATTCTTTGCTAATCTTTCTTGCTCGACTTCATTCACTTCATTTTGGTTTTGTTTGGAAAATCGTTGAGTTGATCAAAGTTCACTTGATGTAAGTCTTTTGTTTGGTTGACAATAGTGACATATCGTCAACCCCATTCTTCCATAGTAGGTAGATTGTTCAAGAACTTGATGTTGCTCATGATAGTTATGGGTGTCAACTTGTTTCGATTAGCTCATTCATTAAAGTGCGTACCTTTTAAGGGGTCATTTAACCTTCCATAGTAGGATTCAATGGATTCTCTGAAGAAAATGGAGTAGATGTAAACTTCTCCCATGCATGTTTTAGCAACTTGTTCTCCGTATCTTGTTGACCAATTTACGCTCCATGACAAAGTCGTAAAAACCTAAAACCGAACACGTTCTCCCACATATCAAAAGCTTTGATTATTTGTGTTATGCTTGCATGTTCTCCACCGCTAATTTATTTGTGTGTTTCTTAGGAATATGAAACTTAATTATTGAAAGATGTCTCTTGTAAACCCTAGATTATTAGTTGTGTATAATGCTTGACTTTTCTTTGGACAATATGAATTGTAGGATGCCATGTCATCACTAGAGGATTTGTAAACGACCCTTTGGTAATTTCAAGAGTTAGGAAACGACTTGTTTCGATCCTCTTCAATAGGAGTATTAAAACCGATTCATGCAGTTTTAGACAAGACTATCACAACCTTAGCGAGAAAATGGTGGGACGGAGGTGTTGCATACCGTGGCATTTCCGAAGAAAGGAAGTGGTCTTGGACTTGTCGAGGTATGAAGGGTCCATTCGAATGGATTGAATCATCAATTTTCCATTAGGTTTTGTCTTGATGTAACGAAGCATACGACTTGTCCATTGAAGATAACCACCTTTTTCCAACATAGGAGGGCGGTTTTCGGCACCGGCTGCATGAATGTCTTGTTGAGTTGCCATTGATGAAGGTATGATATGATAAAGTTGATGTAGGATCGATTCAACGATAAAGGAGTTGTGTTTGATGAAGATTAAGCTCGGTTGTTGTAGTGAAAATTTGGTCTAAAAACTTAAAAACCTCAATAACTTCTTTTCGGAGCGTTTTTAGGACTTGAAGGTTGACCCTAGTTCATTTGGCGGTCTATTCTCCTCGTTCTCACGGTCGTTTTGATGGGTAGATCGCTGAAAACGGAGTTACGGTTCAAAAGTTATAGTCGTTTGAAGTTTTTCACAAAATCTTACTCGTAGACTTGAAACTTATGCGTAGGCTTTGTTTGCTTAGGCGTAAGAGTTGAACCTTAAGCGTAGAAAGTAACCTTACGCGTAAAATTAATTCTTATGCGTAACAATATCCTTACGCGTAAGATGTTAGTCTTAAGCGTAAAAAATATTTTACTCGTAAGTATTAATGCTTAGGCGTAAAACACAGTCTTAGGCGTAAGATAGAAATCTTATGCGTAAAAACAAGCTTACGCGTAAAACACAAATCGTATCTCTAACTTTCCAAGCTAGTGAGATTTCCCAAGTCAAGTGTTCACACACTTATCCAAGTGAGGAAGCATCGAGTAACCTTTAATGCTCAAGATTCGTTACCAAATGCTTATGTGTAAAAACCAAATCTTACGCGTAAAACCTTGTGCGTAAAAATAGGGTTTTGACTTTTTGACCTTTACGCGTAAAAAATTTCCAGCGATTCAAACAATTTCTGATACACTCAAAGCTTTGAAAACACTCAAATAACACAAAAGTTTTGACCTTAATCACCCAAAGTGCCTTGAAAGCTTATGCGTAAAAATGAACAACGAATACACACGAGTTTAAAGCGATGAAAACGCGTAAAGCTTCAAACTTTTCTAAAACTTGACTCTTTAACACTATAAGAACCTCAAACCATAAGAATCTTGAAAATTTTAGTGCAAAAGTAAAGTTTTAAGCTTGACAACTTTGTGATACCGAGAGCTTACGCGTAACACTTACAAAAAAAAACTTCAACCAAACACACCTAAACCATTGTTAGCGATTGATACCAATTGTAGGACCTTAAACTTACACCAAATTTACGGCGTACACACCTTATCACAAGATGAACACACGTAAACCAAACACACTATATGCGTAGAAGTAAGAAACAAAGATGAGAGAAAGATGGTGATTTGATGATGATATAAGTTATGCGTATGTATGAGTAGAGAGATGAAAACAAGAGATGTTATATTGCTCCAAAGAAACACACACACACACACACACTTTCAAGCACACCCCTCAAATGAGACTTTGAGGGGTTTATATAGTACAAGTAGTATACGCCCTAATGGGCTTGGCATGGGCTCGTTTGGGCTTGGGTTGGACATGGATTGATATAAGGCTAGCTTAACTTAACTTCTAACCAATTAGCTTAGCCTAGTCCACGAGCCCGTTGACTATTCTATCACTATATCTAACACACGTTACAAAGTTCCTAAACGTGAATGACCCTCACTTCTAATAAAAACTATTAAGGCTAACATAACCAAACAGGGGAGGAGTGAAGGCTTTGATTCAGGGGAGGCTGTTGTTGTGCATATGGATGAGGATGTCGATAGTGGAGATCATGGAGAGCAGATGTGGTGTCGATAAAGATGGAATGAAGTCAGCACTTGAAACCTTGAAGGCGTAGTAGACGATATAGAGAAGGAGGTGGTGCAGGAAACATCCACTGCTAGTGTTTCTGTAACCACGGCTAGTTTTTCAGAACCCACTGCTACAACTTCAACTGAGGTAACCACACCCACTATTGTAGAAGTTAAAGAGAAGGAGGTGGTGCAGGACACATCCACTGCTAGTGTTTCTGTAACCACGGCTATTTTTTCAGAACCGACTGCTACAAGTTCAACTGAGGTAAACACACCCACTGTTGTAGAAGTTAAAGAGAAGGAGGTGGTGCAGGACACATCCACTGCTAGTGTTTCTGTAACCACAGTTAGTTTTTCAGAACCCACTGCTACAACTTCAACTGAGGGAAACACACCCACTGTAGTAGAAGTTAAAGTGAAGGAGGCGGTGCAGGACACATCCACTGCTAGTGTTTCTGTAACCACGGCTAGTTTTTCAGAACCCACTGCTACAACTTCAACTGAGGTAACCACACCCACTGTTATCTTAGTCTCACCCACTGCTATTACTACCACATCTACAATTGTTACAACTACCTCTGTTTCACCACCTAAATCAAAAGAAGTTGAGAAGGAAGTCGCCAAGACATCGATAAATTTAAGCAAAACTTCATCAAACCCTACACCTACCTTTGTACCTGCTCCTATATTTCTTAAACCAACTGGACCTAAACCCTTGAGTAAAAGTTTGACTATTGGTGAGCCTTTGAAGAAGAAGGTGGCTCTACCAGATATTGGAAAGGGAAAAGGTATTGCTGAACCTGAGATGAAGTTTAAGAATAAAGAAGAGCATATTGCTTATGATCATGAGTTTGGTGAAAGATTGATAGCTGAAGAAAAAGCAAAAATAGAAAGGAAAAAGCTAGAAGATGAGGAAGCTACTCAGAGATGGTTAACTGAATGGAGTGATACACAATCCTATCGTCAAGCTTCTAATGATATTAAGAATGAGTACACTACTCAAGAGTGGGCAATGTTGTCTATTGATCAAAGAGCTAGAATCTTGGGTGAATGGGCGAAGGATCAAGAAAGACAAAAGAAGTCAAAAGAAAGAAACCTCCTACAAAGAGCGAGATGAGAAATACTATGATGAAGATTATCAAGAATTCGAGGCATACATATTCTTGAAAGTGTAAAACCCAATTTCTAAAATTCACAAAAGACCAAAATACCCTATGAAAAAAAGTATGAATAATTAATTTAAAGAGTACCAAATAAGCTATGTAAATTCGTAAAATTATCGATATGATCATAATAAATTTTAAGAACTTTATAAGTTTAATTTTGTATTTTGAAAAGTATAAAATTGGCCATATAATTATTTAGGCCGAAAAGTATTTAAACTAATTAATAAAGTGTATAAATTAAGAACAAGGCCCAAAGTAATTTAAGAAAAATGTATGGTAATTTTATGAGTCCAATACATTATATAGCCCATATAAAATTATAAAACCATATATAAACACATGATACGGTTTATTTTAATCCCTAAACAACGATTATACTTTTCACGACATAAGAAAATCCCAAACAAATAAACGATAGGTTTTCAAGGCTTAGAGCTATTTTTCTTGGACGAGGTTGAAGGTAAAGAAGGTGTTAAAAATCAGTTCGAGGTTCTAAGGTCTTTGGTTTGATCGTTGTGATTTTCTTGGTCGATTAGGGTTTCACGAGAGTAGTTTTTGGTTTCTTTTGTTCTAACATTTGATTCTCATCAAGGTACGTCTATGACATTCTTTTCATCCATTATATTCATATGTAACATATAAAAGTAGGCCATGCAATATATATATGTCGTGCGAATTTACATAAGCTAAGAACCCTAAAACGTATAAAATAAAGAACAACTCCATAATAATTTTTGGGACCTTGATATGATTTTTCCGAAGCTCTTATATGTTATACGACCTGAATAAAATACATATTAGTGAATTTGAAGCTTGTGTGAATTGTTATGGATTTGTTTTGTTCGATCGCGTATGAAAAAGGAAGAATTTAAAAGGGATGATTAGGGCTTGGATAAAACTAGGGTTTGTTTGTTATGATAAAGATTAATTAATGTTGTAGTAATGATGAATTAATGATGGGTTAAACCTAGGTTTAGGGTTGTTCTTGAATTATGCATCAATCGGTTTTAAATAAAAGTTTTGGGTTGGTTTTGTAAATTATGAAACTTAAAGGTTATTTCTGTAAATAGTAAAATAAAGGTACTGAACGTATAAGAATAATTATGAGGGTTAAACGTGTAATTTTGGATATTTAGAGGGCCATTCGAATCGTTATTAAATTAAAAGGGTATGTTTTGTAAATTCTAAAACCTTTGGGCTAAAATTGTAAAATTTTATAATATAAGTTAGATCGTATAATTAAAGATGTTAAAGGTGTAATATGTAATTCTGAGTAATTATGGGTCGATAAGTGTGAGTTAATTGTGTAGAGGCATGCATGAGTTCGAGCCATATTCCGTTTGTTCTCATATGTTCTAAGTCAAAGTGGAAGTCATTAAAAGAGGTAACATGTAAATTAAATGTGTATTAAGTGATATTAAAAGTATGGGAAACCCTAGAACATAAATAGGAAGTCGATTAGGTTAAAAGCTAAGTGTGTAAATCCGTTATTTCATGTGAAAAGGGTAAGTCTTGGAGTCATTAATAACTATTGATTAAGAGTATAATGAGCTAGTACTAAGTATGTCGTAAACATGCGTGAGTTATGATTTTATGCAAGAAGTCACATATCATGAATTAAAGCATTGCATACATGGTCTCATTAAGGTTTGTATGCAAACAATGTTACGTGTGAGTCTTGATTAATCATGTAAGTTAAGGCTTGTATAAATTATTTTGAAAGAGAGTCCTAAAATCCGTTTTGACAATTATCAACCCCATACTATGAATGATGATCATATAAGCTCTCAAATAATATGTATGCCATATTAAACCCTTAAGTTTACCGTTTGTCATTTGCAACCCATAAGTTTGGCTAATTAATGATTAATACTCTAAAATGTTGGAATTCGTCCATCACTAAAAATAAGAATATTCGACAACTCTAAAAGTATTAATGCGATTAATCCGTTATAACTTAATGATGCTAATAAGTATTAAATAAATCATAATCCGTGTAGATTCGTTTGAAGGAAGCGACGTTACATCTTGTGATTCACTTATTCGTTTGCTTTTCTCTCATTGCTTTAAGGTATGATATTCGACCTTTTAGTAAAGGTTTTCTCATGATCTCCTTCCTTTGTCATATCTCTTATGCTTATTAGGATTTCCTATGCCATTGCTATGATTCCCTTATGTTTATGTGAATCTCTGTTTGTCCGAACTTCGCTTGTTAAACCTTGTTGTATCGATATGAACTTACGATTATGAACTTCGATTATGAACATTTGATTATGAACTTCGATTATGAATGTGTGATATATGACCGTGATATGAACCTTTGACTTGACCATTTGATATGAACCTTCGATTTGTTTGATCCGTTGTTTATCCGAAACTTTATTTAGTGAACCATGAAATATCCGATTTGGACCTTATGATATGAAACCTCGATATATATATTTGTTGACCTTTATGATGAATTATGATCGTGTCATTTATGACATTTTGTTTGACCGAGTTAGTTTGACACCCGAGCCAAATATTTCACTAGTCATGGGGTTCCATGTCCGTATCGTTGATGCACCTCGATATGACTCTAGGCGATAGAGTGATGTTACGCCACGTCCACGGATGGTGGAGCATATTTTGTATATGTAGGAAGGGCGTATGGATGCATCCTAGATCCGATCCGTTATCGATATGTTTTCGGTGAATGATGTCATGTGCAATACGCGTCTTCACAAAATTCGGGAGCTAGCTACTCCAATTATTTTCGAGGTTACCTTCAAGAAGAAAGATATTTCGATATGATATGTTACGGGCTCGTGGTAGTTAACTAAATCCTTATATGTTATGTACGTGTTAAGTATTACATTTATGATTCGGTGTTTTCAAGTGTTTATGTTGGTGAATTAGGTTATTGTATGTTATTGTATGTGTTTATGCTCGTATATGATTATGCAATTCTTGTATGCCATGCTAGGATAAGATTAATATGTTTAAACATGATTCGATATCCGATGTTATGTTAGTTTATCGTTACGTGAATGCGTTGATCTGCGAGATGAATGTGCTAGTGTACAATTGAGTGTTTTGAAAGTTTAGTATGTATGATGGTTCGATTAATTTTATAAACTTTGCCTATCGGTTAGTTATCTCATCGCCTATGTGACTGCCATGTTAAAACTCTGCGATGTTAAGATTTGATCCGAGAACCTGGTTTAGCTTATGATATCTGCTCGATAATTGCTAATGGCTATGTTACGTCTTTTGTCTAATTAGTTATAGTTTGTCTCTTGTGTTTTACGTCGTATGTGTGATCGCCATGATTTGATTGCTATTCACGCCACGATATTGGTTAAGTTATGAAATGTAATTACTTGATTTGAATGAAAGCCATGCTTTATTTCTAGAAATTGTTTATTAGTTTGATATTTCGTTTGGCTTATGTGTACTCAAGTTTCGATTTATTACATGCTTGGTCATTTGATGTGTTTGCGTTTGTGTCATCAATATGCTATGTGTTTGCTCTTGATTGCTATTTGTTCTTCCGGTTTACGTGTGTTTGTGTTCCGCGAATCCTCTATGATTCATTATGCTCACTCGTTGCGACTTCGTTATTCGTTTCATTTGTTTCGATTTGCATTTGCTTTGTTTAGTTTCCGTTTTGTTATATCATGCTCTTTGGGCTTTGTAAGCTCACCGCATTTTCTTTTCTGCGGCAGTTGTTAGGTATTCAAATGAGCTTATGGGATAGTGATCCGGTTTGAGAGTAGAGACGAGAGCAAAGATTTGACCATAGAGATCTTAGAATTATTTTGGTTATTAAGTTATTTATGTTTTCTTTTGAAAATTTCGAAAGACTTTCGCTTTTGTATAGTACTTAAAGTTTGATATGAAATTGTATTTGTGATATCTTTACCCTTGTCGGGTTGGGGTGTTACAATTTATGGTATCGAGCTCTAGGTTTTAGGACCCTTAGAGCTTAGGCTATGACTGTGAGGATTGGGTAGACATTAGGTTTCCGATGCATTCGGATATCTTTCGATTCCTTTTGATTGTCGTTCGATTTGACTTGATATTCTTTTGTCTTCACCGAATTGGCCCTCCTCTTTGCGATCGAATTTTGTTATTTTGTTTTCGCCGTCCGTTTGTCAATCGTTAGATGGAGACTACCGTGGAGCCAAAGAAGATGGTGCCGACCTGCGTTCTTTCGCAATGATCCCCTGTCTTGGAGAGGTTCGTGAAGCGAAGCCACGCCCGATCGCGTGTTCTTTGGAGACATCGGATCTTCTTGGAGGAAGCCGGACGAATCAACCAAAGATGCAACAAGCGAAGACATGATTCAACAGTGGTCGGAAGGTTCATCTACTTCATATGATTTGGGCGCGACGTGTGTTACTCGATTCGTTTGTCACGCGTTTTGAGGCGGTTTGGTATCTTGCTACGTGATTTTGATCGGCATTACTTTTCTTTGATTCGTTCGTAACTCGGTTTGAATCGTGAATTTTATCATTTAGCATTCGGTACATCTCGACTTTTCTTTACGGATCGTCCGTAATGAGTCGCGAGGAGCCGTTTTATGCAAGTTGGTGGCCTCGTTTGTTGGTAATATGGTAAGTTGTCGATGTGTTATATGCCGCATGAATGTGTATCCGGTCTCTTTGGTGTGTTACTTGTTATCCGTATGTAATATGTTTTGTTATGATATTAGTTATGTGGTTTACCATGACCGGGACGTAATATGATGACAATAAGAACTTGTTATGTGATGCAAGTATTATGGCCTTTGATCAGCGTGATAATACCGAGATCATATAATTTGGACTTATTGAAATCATATGACGTTCGGGGAAATGCCTGTGGTCGATATGTGAATGGACTTTGACTTGTATCTGTTATTTGGCACTTCTCATGTTCGTTTGAAATTCCGTACCAAATTGTGAGATTTTCGTCTATATCTGGTACGTATAAGTTTTGTACGATTGGGATCCGAAATCGTTATGGTCTGCGTGAACCTATGAATTGCTATGTCTACCCTAAGCTTGTACGTCTCCTTGTACTTCTGCGACTAGTGAGGCTGATAGGATTTATTCCGTCTATGCATATGTTGTCCTCATCATTAGATATCTGAATAAGTTAGAAATTGTCGTTTGATTTTCTACATCTCATCTGTTACCTGCCATTATTCTGATGAGTATATGGTAGTCTGTTGTAAGTAATGGATTATTGCTTTGACTTCTAAAAATTATGAGTTTGTAGATTCTGATAACAATCCGTTTGTTCCGAGATAAGATTAGCGTTCGTTATATTCCTAGAAATTCTGAAATCCGATTCGTTTTCTGTTCTGTTCCGTCTTGTTCAATTTCGAGGACGAAATTTTATTTTAGAGGGGAAGAAGTTGTAAAACCCGAATTTCTAAAATTCACAAAAAGACCAAAATACCCCTATGATCAAAAAGTATGAATAATTAATTTAAAGAGTACCAAATAAGCTATGTAAATTCAGAAAATTATCGATATGATCATAATAAATTTTAAGAACTTTATAAGTTTAATTTTGTATTTTGAAAAGTATAAAATTGGCCATATAATTATTTAGGCCCGAAAAGTATTTAAACTAATTAATAAAGTGTATAAATTAAGAACAAGGCCCAAAGTAATTTAAGAAAATGTATGGTAATTTTATGAGTCCAATACATTATATAGCCCATATAAAATTATAAAAACCATATATAAACACATGATACGGTTTATTTTAATCCCTAAACAACGATTATACTTTTCTTGAGCATAAGAAAATCCCAAACAAATAAACGATAGGTTTTCAAGGCTTAGAGCTATTTTTCTTGGACGAGGTTGAAGGTAAAGAAGGTGTTAAAAATCGGTTCGAGGTTCTAAGGTCTTTGGTTTGATCGTTGTGATTTTCTTGGTCGATTAGGGTTTCTTAGAGTAGTTTTTGGTTTCTTTTGTTCTAGCGTTTGATTCTCATCAAGGGTACGTCTATGACATTCTTTTCATCCATTATATTCATATGTAACATATAAAAATAGGCCATGCAATATATATATGTTATGCAATTTATATAAGCTAAGAACCCTAAAAGCGTATAAAATAAAGAATAACTCCATAATAATTTTGGGACCTTGATATGATTTTTCCGAAGCTCTTATATGTTATACGACCTGAATAAAATACATATTAGTGAATTCAAGCTTGTGTGAATTGTTATGGATTTGTTTTGTTCGATCGCGTATGAAAAAGGAAGAATTTAAAAGGGATGATTAGGGCTTGGATAAAACTAGGGTTTGTTTGTTATGATAAAGATTAATTAATGCTATAGTAATGATGAATTAATGATGGGTTAAACCTAGGTTTAGGGTTGTTCTTGAATTATGCATCAATCGGTTTTAAATAAAAGTTTTGGGTTGGTTTTGTAAATTATGAAACTTAAAGGTTATTTCGTAAACAAGAAAATAAAGGTCTGAACGTATAAGAATAAGTATGAGGGTTAAACGTGTAATTTTGGATATTTAGAGGCCATTCGAATCGTTATTAAATTAAAAGGGTATGTTTTGTAAATTCTAAAACCTTTGGGCTAAAATTGTAAAATCTGATAATATAAGTTAGATCGTATAATTAAAGATGTTAAAGGTGTAATATGTAATTCTGAGTAATTATGGGTCGATAAGTGTGAGTTAATTGTGTAGAGGCATGCATGAGTTCGAGCCATATTCCGTTTGTTCTCATATGTTCTAAGTCAAAGTGGAAGTCATTAAAAGAGGTAACATGTAAATTAAATGTGTATTAAGTGATATTAAAAGTATGGGAAACCCTAGAACATAAATAGGAAGTCGATTAGGGTTAAAAGCTAAGTGTGTAAATCCGTTATTTCATGTGAAAAAGGGTAAGTCTTGGAGTCATTAATAACTATTGATTAAGAGTATAATGAGCTAGTACTAAGTGTGTCGTAAACATGCGTGAGTTATGATTTTATGCAAGAAGTCACATATCATGAATTAAAGTATTGCATACATGGTCTCATTAAGGTTTTTATGCCAACAATGTTACGTGTGAGTCTTGATTAATCATGTAAGTTAAGAAGGCTTGTATAAATTATTTTGAAAGAGAGTCCTAAAATCCGTTTTGACAATTATCAACCCCATACTATGAATGATGATCATATAAGCTCTCAAATAAGATGTATGCCATATTAAACCCTTAAGTTTACCGTTTGTCATTTGCAACCCATAAGTTTGGCTAATTAATGATTAATACTCTAAAATGTTGGAATTCCGTCCGTCACTAAAAATAAGAATATTCGACAACTCTAAAAGTATTAATGCGATTAATCCGTTATAACTTAATGATGCTAATAAGTATTAAATAAATCATAATCCGTGTAGATTCGTTGAAGGAGACGCGACGTTACATCTTTGTGATTCACTTATTCGTTTGCTTTTCTCTCATTGCTTTAAGGTACGGATATTCGACCTTTTTAGTAAAGGTTTTCTCATGATCTCCTTCCTTTGTCATATCTCTTATGCTTATTGGGATTTCCTATGCCATTGCTATGATTCCCTTCATTTATGTGAATCTGTTTGTCTCGAACTTCATTTGTTAAACCTTGTTGTATCGATATGAACTTACGATTATGAACTTCGATTATGAACATTTGATTATGAACTTCGATTATGAATGTGTGATATATGACCGTGATATGAACCTTTGACTTCGAACATTTGATATGAACCCTTCGATTTGTTTGATCCATTGTTTATCCGAAACTTCATTTAGTGAACCATGAAATATCCGATTTGGACCTTATGATATGAAACCTCGATATATATATCTGTTGACCTTTATGATGAATTATGATCGTGTCATTTATGACATTTTGTTTGACTGAGTTAGTTTGACACCGAGCCAAATATTTCACTAGTCATGGGGTTCCATGTCCGTGTCGATGATGCACTCGATATGACTCTAGGGCGAGAGTGATGTTCGCCACGTCCACGGATGGTGGAGCATATTTTGTATATGTAGGAAGGGGTATGGATGCATCCTAGATCCGATCTGTTATCCGATATGTTTTCGGTGAATGATGTGGGTATGCAATACGCGTCTTCACAAAATTCTAGGAGCTAGCTACTCCAATTATTTTCGAGGTTACCTTCGAAGAAGAAAGATATTTCGATATGATATGTTATGGGCTCGTGGTAGTTAACTAAATCCTTATCCGTTATGTCCGTGTTAAGTATTCATTTATGATTAGGTGTTTTCAAGTGTTTATGTTGGTGAATTAGGTTATTGTATGTTATTGTATGTGTTTATGCTCGTATATGATTATGCAATTCTTCGTATGCCATGCTAGGATAAGATTAATATGTTTAAACATGATTCGTATATCCGATGTTATGTTAGTTTATCGTTACGTGAATGCGTTGATCTGCGAGATGAATGTGCTAGTGTACAATTGAGTGTTTTGAAAGTTTAGTATGTATGATGGTTCGATTAATTTTATAAACTTTGCCTATCGGTTAGTTATACGCCCCGCCTATGTGACTTGCCATGTTAAAACTCTGCGATGTTAAGATTTGATCGAGAACCGGTTTAGCTTATGATATCTGCTCGATAATTGCTAATAGCTATGTTACTTCTTTTGTCTATTTAGTTATAGTTTGTCTCATGTGTTTTACGTCGTATGTGTGATCGCCATGATTTGATCGCTATTCATTGCCACGATATTGGTTAAGTTATGAAATGTAATTACTTGATTTGAATGAAAGCCATGCTTTATTTCTAGAAATTGTTTCGTTAGTTTGATATTTCGTTTGGCTTATGTATCAAGTTTCGATTTATTAAATGCTTGGTCATTTGATGTGTTTCGTTGTGTCATCAATATGCTATGTGTTTGCTCTTGATTGCTATTTGTTCTTCCAGATTGTATGTTTGTGTTTCGCAGAATCCTCTATGATTCATTATGCTCACTCCGTTGCGACTTCGTTATTCGTTTCATTTGTTTCATTTGCATTTGCTTTGTTTAGTTTCCGCTTTTGTTATATCTGCTCACCTGGCTTTGTAAGCTCAAACCGCATTTTCTTTTCTGCGGCGGGTTGTTAGGTATTCCAAATGAGCTTATGGGATAGCGATCCGGTTTGAGAGTAGAGGAGAGCAAAGATTTGACCATAGAGATCTTAGAATTATTTTGTTATTAAGTTATTTATGTTTTCTTTTGAAAATTTCAGTAAAGACTTTCGCTTTTGTATAGTACTTAAAGTTCTGATATGAAACTGTATTTGTGATATCTTTACCCTTGTCGGGTTGGGGTGTTACGGAAAGTCTAAATAAATGTTCATTTGAGAGGGTTAAGGAGATTTATCTGAGGTGTATGAGAATTAATGAGGATTTTAATCCTATGGATTCTGAGAAAGAAGCAGAATGGTTAAAGAGAAGAGCTGAGTTAAAAAAGGAATCCAGTTCTAAAAGACAAAAGGTGGATGAAGAGTTGAAAAAGAAATAAAGAACTAAACAGTATTTTAAGGAGTCCGATAATCCTAATCCTGAACCTATTAATCCTATTCCTTTAAAAGCAGTTCATCCTATTGTGGATTGGCAGATTGTTATAGAAAGGGGTAGATAAGTAGCTGAGATAACAAGAGGTGATGGATTCAAATCTACTTATTTCAAATTTGGGATCTTATTGGATTGTTTGACTAAGAGTGATTTGGAACAGTTGTGGGAAGTAATTGAGTTCAGATATGGGAAGCTTGGTCCAAATGGAAAGTTAGCTAAGTTTGTATGGACTGCTATAAAGAACATGTTTCAACCTGATCTTGATGCTGAATATTGGGATAATTGTGAGGTGGTTGAATGGTCATTGTTCTCATCTCGCAAGGTTCATGCTATAAAACTACAAAGGAAAGGTTTTCATGTTTCTTGTGTGGATTATCCTTTATCAAAGAATGTGGCAAGACAAATCTCGAAGCTAAACTCACTTCAAGAGGAACAAAGAGACAAATCCTATAATTGATCCAATTGTTTCAAAAGATAGAGAAGATTGCGGACATACAAGGGCCTTTAGCAATTAAGGCTAAACCTCGGGAATAATTGTAAATATTGGAACCACTGCCAGAGTTAATTAAACCACTACTAGAAGATTGAATCCACTGCTGATGTTAAACCGCGGCTAGTAGTAAAGTATAACCACTGCTATTGTATTCTAAACACTGCTAGTTGTATAACGGTTAGGCGCAAAAATTTGGAAACCAAGAAATGGATGCAAAAAGGTCAGACGATACTTTAACAGTAAGGGGTACAATGTTATGTTAATGTCTTCGATTGTTCATTTTTTGTTATTTTCGATATCTCATTTTAAATTAAAATCCCATAGATTGGAGAGGATACCCTGGATACGATGAAAAGACAAAAGATTCAAGACCATCCAACTCTTGAAGACAAGAAAAAAGGTGAGTAAATAAAATGTATTTAACTCCTACTTACTAGGAAACTTTATTGAATAAAGTATCTTACTAGAAAAGCACATACGATATAACACTAAGTACTTGGAAATCAGATACATTATAACACTAAGTACTTACTAGGGGCATATAGTACTCTTAGTTACTAGGAAATCACATACGATATAACACTTAGTACTTGGCATATCTCACAGTGCTTATAGCGGCAACGTACCCTCAAGCTTATGAATAAAGAAATTCTTGTTTCGAGCACTCAGATCCAGTTCGCCTGCCAAGATATTCATTTGCATCACTTTGTGTTCATTAAGGGCTTGCTCCTGCTTCAGAAACTCAACAGTTTAGTGGCACCTTCTTTCGCACAGTTGCCATCTCTTGAATAACGGCAGCCCTTTCATGATTAAGTCTAGCCAATTCTTAAGTTAGGATATTCACCTTTCTTGCCAATTGAACATCTTCGATTGCAGCGTTACGGCAGTAGTAAATCATCATGTCTCGTCCGGTTGTTAGTGTTAGCGGACTCTTATCTCATCACATTTAGGCAGGCCTGACATTGTTTTTGCTTACTTATTTATGGAATGATGTTGTGTGAAAATATACTTGCAAGTTTGCTCTTAAATACACAAATTGAAAGGTAAATAAATAGTCACATGCATACCATTGATGTTACACTATATGCCTGACTCCTATATATTTTTATAGAAAAGAACAAAAAATATGCACATGTTCAACAGTTGATTGTATAACATTGTCACAAAGTAACATCCAAAAAAGAAGAAAATAAAATGGTGCCTCAATAATGAATAACATTGTCAAAAAGTAACATCCAAAAAAAACAAATAAAATCAAGCCACTCCTGTAGCTATTATTATTCAAGTAGCAAAAATTGAAAATCCTAGATGATTGATAAGTTGTGCTTCCATTGTGTTAAAGTTCAAATTGAAATAACAACTATAAATCGTCCAAATGAACAACATTTGCAGTACTAAACGCCACAGTTGTGGACCGAATGTTGTTAGGAAGGTTGTTTTCAGGAGTAGATGATTCACATTTCCATACGAAATCGTTGTTTGACTGACCACTTGCTTCTCCCTGTTCGACCTCTACACGTGTCCTCTGTCCTCCGTGTCATTCTTGTTCCACTGCTTCTTCGTTAGTAGGGGTGCACAATTGTGAGTTTCTTTTATGTTTCTGAGATGTGAAATTAGTTCAAACAACCATATCATTAATTAAATACAAAATTATATACATTGAAATAAAATATAGAAACACACTTGCATTGCTTGTCATCAACGGTTCAGTACATGACTGTCTTGTGTGTCCTGCCTTTCCACAACCGCCACAGCTTTTGCTTTTGGCTCTTCCCCGTGATCGGACACGTGTTTTTCTTTGGGTCTTCGGTGGCCGCTTATCCATAGCAGGTGGTTTTACGGTTTGCAAGTCATCAGGAGTACGCCACAAGGATACATCTTTTAGAGGATAAACCCTTGCTTCGTATGTATTTTTTAGTGACGTTTTCTTAAACTAGTCCATCGCCCAACTGCTAGTGTCAGTCAAGCCTTCAACTCTAGACACAGCACAAACATGACCACAAGTAGACCCGATAGCTGCCATTTGCGGCAAGTGCATTCTCTGTTGTCAAAGTCAACAATATGAACATGTTTCGGATCAGTAACTTGGTAAATCTTGTGGATCTCAATTCCGTTAACATCCCAATTAGCACTCTTTGCCATTCTATTGTTTACTTTTGCATTTGCCCATTCGGTAAGTTCATCCGTTGGAGCATCTGAAATAAAAAAAATAATACATTTTCGAGCGATGTGTTGGTGTGTGTGATAAACCAATTATAATAGACAGTTTTTTAAAGTTACCTTTGTATTTTGCTCGACGTTCAAAATACCATTTTTGTAGAAGCCTTCGGTAGTACTCCATTAGCTGGGTTATTGGAACCTTCCTAACATCTTTGGTTACAGAGTTTTGCATGTCCTCCAATATATAGCCTTCCACTTTCTAGTTTTCAAATTGCAGTTCATCATTAAATGACGACAACAAAAACCATGAAACGCGTTAGGAAAAACGGTACTACATGCATGTGCAATTGCCGGATGTCATCGAGAGATGATGGCCAAATCTTTACTTCAACAATGCATTCTTTAAGTTTGCTCAAAAACCAGGTCCATGATTCATTGGTCTCACCTTGAGAAACACCAGTTGCAATAGGTATAATCTGGTTGTTTCCGTCCATCCCAACAACAACCAGATTCGTACCAAGGTATCTCCCTTTAAGATGTGCGGCATCAATGATTAGTAATGGTCGCATAAAATGTAAGAAGCTCTGAATCTATTTTAAATCGATCAGAAATTGCTTAATTAATACTATTTACATAATAATGAAGGTAATAATTAGAAATAAAAGATAATAGAATTTATTAAAAACTTACAGCAACACCGAAACCAATGAATATCATCTTAAACCGATCTGTGCCATCTGTCTCAATGTGTGTTACTGTCCCCTCATTTTGAAACTTTAAGTTATAGCAGTAATACGACAATTGCTCAAAAGAATCCGTAGGACAACCGTTCAACAACTTTAATGCTATGTTTTTCCCACCCCAAGCTCGGTGGTAAGAAATGTCTACTTTCCAATCAACATTAATTTTTTTTTTATGTCGTCACCCGTATAGACCCTTTTGCAATTCCTCAATTTATCAACAAGTATGTGACCCACTAGTTTTTTGGTAGCATTTTGATGATTAGGATGAATTTTTGTTCTGGAACATGTATGATAGTCATTAATGGTAGTAACATAGAAGTATCGGTTAACAACACTTTTTCGTGCGTTAATGTACCAGTTGCAACCTTCTTCAAAACAAGCTACACTGTACCTTTTCTTACATGACTTAGTAACTTTATACTCAAACAAATCAACCAACGCTTTTATTCCTATTGCATAAATGCATCCTTGCTTATCATCAAACCGACTACCCACCTTTGATTTAGATACTACGTGGTGTTTATGGTTACTTAAATTTTAATTATGGAATCGGTGAACGGGTGGATCGAGGATATTTTGAAATGTGGTTTTCGCCAACTAGGTTGCACATCTACATTAACGTTTACCGCACCCTCATTATTATGATCTTCAACTTTTGGTGTTTGAAAATCAGATTCTTGAGGCAACAAAGGAACATTAAGATCAATATCAAGAGGCTTAGAAGAAGTAGACGGCTTTACCTCGGAAGATTTCTCGATAAGTTTGATGTATAGTGTCTCGATCACGTTCTGCTTACAGCATATTTCATGAACGAAGAAAGAAACATCATCATCGTCACTTACATCAATTTTGGTTGAAGCGGACATGTAGTATAAACTGATGATCTTATCTTTAATATGATATTTGTTAGTAAGATAGGTAATCAGATGTAGGTAGGTGATGTCAACTGGAAGTAAAACTCCACGAATTGATCTCTCAAAATCCAAATAAACTTTGAATTTTGGGGAATTAGTCGAAGTCATTTTTATTTGGTTGTGGAATTATTGTTTGTTTGACTAATTTGTGTTATGGGATTGTACAAAGCAATAAACCCAATAAAAACTCGCTGAAAAGAGGATCTTTTAATCGCTGAATATAAAATTCGCTTAAAATTTTCCCTCCACAATATTCATTACCCGCTCATTCACAAAGTATATCTCCCGCCAAATTTGATGTCACCCTACTAGAAATACCCGGTAACAATTGGCTGAAATAAAACAATGGCTCCTCCTCCGCTCTACTTCGGATCCAATCGAAAGCCCTTGAATACTACATCAATGCTACACACCTGCGAATGTCCAAAACCATTACGGTGGAAGTACAAACCTCTTGGACCGGAATCATCCCGGTAGAAGATTCAAGGCCTGTCCAATTTATGTAACATTATTATCCATTATACTTATTTTACTTGTTAGGTTGAATATGTAAATTTAACAAAACTTCTTTTTAAGACAAAGAGAGCAAATGTAACTTCTATGGGTTCCTAGACCCGGAACTACCAAGTTAGTATTACAAAGATTTGTTTTACAAGGAACATGAGGAAAAGAAACATTTAATGAAGACGTGAAAGCGTTCAGTCTTGGATGAAGTTATTGAGGTTTCAAAGAATGATATCATGAAAATGTTGGATGATTTGACTTTTACCAAGTCAAGAGTGCAAGTTCATGACAAAGTTGTGTTGGTTTTCAGTTTGATTGTTCTCTTCAGGTTGTAGTTTGGTTATGGTGTCTGCTTAGCAATAAGTGTTATGTAACACGAGGTTATGGTCTTTTAGCAATAAGATTGTTTGTAGTCGTTTTTCAAATCAAATGGATGTTTCTAAAACAAACATTTTAGCAATTTACACAAAATGTTTGTTGCAAATAAACATATCACAACACGTATATACAAAACAAGTGCTTAAAGAAAGCCTACATGGTCATTAGGAATATACCAAGTTGCACTACACGTACATGCATAAGAAGTTGTCTTTTGATGTCCTACACGGACATACAGTTTGTGGTTACATTTGGTTGAACAACAAAAGTCTAAACCACATACAAGCCATACCCAAAGAGATGAAATGCATCTTTATTCATCACTTGTATGAATGTACCACCTTATACTTCCAAAAGTACTCCACCATATGCTCTTGATACGCCAAAGCAACGAGCAGGATCATCAACCTTCATGCTTAAGTTGTTACCCAACTGTGCAAAAAATACATACCCAAACTCCACAATCACCGTATGCATTGGCTTGTTTAGGACATCATCCGCAACTCGAAATGTGATCTTATAATCGAAGCAGATATTGATTTGGCTTGAAGAACTTTACACAAGTTTAGATAATGTGGTAGCATTCTCTCAAAAGTGACCCTCATTTTAAATTCTCTTCTCTCGTCTCGGGTTCGGCGTACCTAGTGAGTCATAAATTGTTATAACTCCAGATGCAATTTGTAACTCGGCGAGAAACCGATTAGCGGCACGTTCACGGAAAGTATACCTAAATGTGAACAAATAAACTTTGTCGTAATTCATAACATTTTGAGCATGTATATCACCCAAGTATCTAGAAGAAAGTATGGTCTTTATATACAAACCTTCTCGACACTAGACCATGGCAATGTATAGCGTTGACCAGTGGCATAGTAGGCACGCATAGACCCATCAACGATAGAAGACGAGAAAAATGGTCCAGCCATAGCCTAATCGGCATTGCCCGGCCTGAACTGCCACATTAGATCAACCCAAAGATCCAGATGCTGCAAAAAAAATTTATAAAATACATACCGTTAAACTAATTCAAATAAAAATTATTTTTTTTATGGAAATTAAATATATGTTAAGTACCTCATCTCCAAGCCATCCTTTTTTATTGCCCCTTCCATACCCCAACAAAGCCAACCAAAAATTTCGATGAACAACGATGTTGCCAAGACCCCAAGGAAAGTTATGCGATGACTTAAAAAAAAATTTATAAAGATATTCATACAAGCTGGTTTAGTAATCTTGTTGATATCGCAACCTTCAGGACGTGACAAATCCTGAAAATTTTTAAAAACCAGATTAATGTATATGTCTTTACGATGTCTGTTTGTAAAAGTAGTTCTACTATACCTCTACCCATGTTTCCAACTGATTATCTTCACCACATGGGGGATTAATATATTTTCTCAGTCTTTTGGAACGTCGTTTCGGCAATTGTGGAGTCGTGGGAGGAGGTTCACGTATGGGTCCTGCAAACACTTGCCTACCGCTTTCTCCTTTTGAGTCAACATCTTCTTTCAAAACAGAGTACTCTCTTGGGTAACTTTGGCATTACTCTCTTTGGTAAATTTGGCCTTTCTAGTTTTCTTTATTCTTGGGCCATTATAAGGTGACGATGAGAGCCTTACTTGCATTTCTCTTCCTTTAGCACGCATGAAAACATCCTATACAAAAAAGTTCATCATTGAAATAACATCAAACTTTTGAACTACATATGGTAACTTTAATAAATAATTAAAATTTTTATTAAAAACCCAAAAAAAAATTTTTTTTTTTTTTTAAAAAAAAAAAATTTTTTTTTAAAAAAACCCCAAAAAATTTTTTTTTTTTTTTTTTTTTTTAATTAAGGGTTAAAAATTTTTTAAAAAATTTTTTTAAATTTAAAAGGCCTTTTTTTTTGGAATTTTTTTAAAAAAAAAAAAAAAAAAATTTTTTTTTTTTTTTTCCCCTTTTTTGAATTTAAAATTTGGGGGTTTTTTTTTTTTTTTTCCCTTTTTAAAAAATTTAAAAAAAAAAAAAAATTTTTGGTTTTTTAAAATTAAAAAAAAATTTTTTAAAAAAAAAAAATTTTTTTTTGGGAAATTTGAATTTTTTAAAAAATTTTTTTTTTAAAAAAAAAAAAATTTTTAAAAAAAATTTTTTTTTTTTTTTTTTTTTTAAAAAAAAAGGGAAGTTTTTTAAAAAAAAATTTAAAAAAAAATTAAAAAAATTTTTTTTGTTTGGAAAAAAAAAATTTGAAAAAATTTTTAAATTTTTTTAAAAGGGGGGGCAAAATTTTTTTAAAAAAATAAAATTTTTTTTTTTTGGGGGGGGGAAAAAAAAAATTTTTTTTTAAAAAAAAAAATTTTTTAAAATTATTAAAAAAAAAGGGGTTAAGGGAATTTTGGAAAATTTGGAGGTTTTTTGGAAAAATTTTTAAATTTTTGGGGGGTTTTTTTTTTAAAATTTTTTAAAATTTTTTGGGAAAATTTTTAAAAAAAAAAAAATTTCCCCAAAATTTTAAAAAAATTTTTAAAAATTAATTATTTTAAACCCAAGGGGGTTTTAAAAATTTTGGGAATTTTTTAAAAAATTTTTCCCCTTTTTTTTTCCCCAAAAAAAAAGGGAAATTTTTAAAAAAGGAAAAAAAATTAAAATTTTTTAAAAAAAATTTTAAACCCTTAAACCAAATTTTTTTTTAAAAATTTTTTTAAATGGTTTTTTTCCCTTTTTTAATTTTTGGGTTTAATTTTAAAATTTTTTTTTAAAAAATTTTTAAAATTTTAAAAAACCATTGGGTTTTAAATTTTTAAAAAAAAAAATTTTTTTTTAAAAAATTGGGAAAAATTTATTTTTTTAAAAATTTTTGTTTGGCCTTTTTTTAAAAATTAAACCTTTAAAATTAATTTTGGAAAAAAAAACCCTTTTAAATTTAAAAAAAAATTTTTTTTTAATTTTTTTAAAATTTAAAAAAAAACCCCCCCTTTTTTTTTCCTTTCCGGGCCCAAATTTTCCCCCTTTTTTTAAAAAATTTTTTAAAAAAAAAAAAAAATTTTTTCTAAAATTTTTTTAAATTTTTAAAAAAAATTTAAGAAAAAATTATTTTTTTTTTAAAAAAAATTTTTTGGGGGGTTTAAAAATTTTTTTTTTTTTTTCCCTTTTTCCCTTTTTTTTGGTTTAAAATTTTTATTTTTAATTTTTTTTTTAAAGGTTTTTAATGCCCCCAAAAAATTTTTTTTTAAAAAGGATTTCCTTTTTTTTTTTTTTTTAAAACCTTTTTAAATTTTTTTAAATTTTTTTTGGGGTTTAATTTTATAAAACCCTTTTTTTTAAAATTTGAACCCCGGAAAAATTTTGAAAGGTTTTAAAATTTTTTAAAATTTTTAAAATTTTTTTTTCCTTTTTTTTTAAAAATTTTTTAAAAATTTTTCCCAATTTGGACCCATGATTTTTTAAAAAATTGGGGAAAAAAAATTTTTTAAAAATTTTTGTTTTTTTAAATTTTCCTTTTTTTTTTTTGGGGTTTTTTTAAGGGGGTTTTTTTGGGTTTTTTTTTTTTCCCCGGTTTTTTTGGGGGGTTTTTTCCCCGGGGTTTTTTTTTTTTTTTTTTTTTTTTTTCCCTTTTTTTTTTTTGGTTTTTTTTTGGCCCCAAAAAAAAAATTTCCAAAATTTTTTAAATTTTTTTGGGGAAAATTTAAAGAATTTTTTTTTTAAAATTTTAAAATTTTTTTTAATTTTTAAATTTTTTTTAAAAAAGGGGGTTTTAAAAAAGGGGTTTTGGGGGAAAAATTGGTTTTTTTTTTTTTTTTCCCCCTTTTTTTTTTTAAATGGTTTTGGAAATTTTTTATTTTTTTTTTTTTTTGGGGGGAAAAAACCCCCAAAAAGGGGGGGGGGGGGGTTTTTTTAAAACCCCTTCGGTTTTTTTTTTGGGGGGACCCAAAAAAAAAAAAGGAAATTTTTTAAAATTTAAAATTTTAATTTATTTTTTTGGGGCAATTGTTTTTTTTTTTTTAATCTTTTTTTTTTTTTTTTTTTCCCTTTTTTTTTTTTAATTTTTTTTTTTTAAAAAAATGCCTTTTTAAAAGGGGGGCCCGGGGGGGGGTTTTTTTTTTTTTTTTTTTTTTGGGTTTTTTTTGTTTTTTGGGGTTTTTTTTTTTCCTTTTTTTTGTTTTTTTTTTGAAAATTTTTAAAAAAAGGGAAATTTTTTTTTTCTTTTTTTTTTTTAAATTTCCCTTTTTTTTTTTTTTTTTTGGGTTGATGAGTGTCTAAATCTCATCATTTCGTTCACATTTAAGCTACAAAATATCGAAAACATACAAATATGCTTCAAAATCTGGAAATATCTCCAAATTGTGTTTTAGGTGTTAAAGTGCAAAAGGATGGCGATGAAAAACATGCAAAACATACATAATTCTGATTTTGGTCCACGAACTTTGATAAATTAGCAAATCTAGTCCTGGTTAATCAAAACTTGTAAAAATATCATTTTAGGTCCTTGGGATTCACAAGTTGTTTAAAATAATCCTTTGAAGTTAAAAATCTAAAAATTACAACTTTGGTCCCTCGACTTTGCAAAAATGTCAAAATTAGTCCCTAAGGTTTTAAAATTGGAAATTAATCAAAATAAACCTTGTCTATTCATGTTTGACATAATTGGTCCTTATGAGAAAAGTTTTGAGAAAATACGAGTTTGGTCCACAGGTTTTGAAATTGACAAATTTGGTCCTTAAGGTTTAAAAATAGAAAAATATTCATATATGGTCCTTGTATTAATGGTTAATTGCAGATTCGGTCCCTTGGATAAAGTTTGAAAAGTTGGCAATTTAGACCCTCGACTTTCGGAAAGTACATGATTGGTCCTTGGGCTCTATATACCAACCGGACCCTTTTATTTAATAGTCCAAATCAATCCTATAACTTGACCCAACACCACTAGCCCACTCCCTTTGATAAATAAATAAAACAAACCAAACACCCGTTTTCTTCTTGCCGTCTTCCTCCTCACTACTACCACCACTGTAACTCACCACCTCACCCCATCCATTTCAACCCTATCCTCCTACCCACTCCTTCATCACATCTCGCGTGAAACACGCCACAATAAATGCCCTTCACACCCATTTCACCTCAATACCACTCTTACCCCGGTTTTGAGTAAAACCACTCAACTTGGCCTAAACTTCACCAAATGTGTCCCTTACACCTCCCATTACAACAAAAGCTTTAATTGTGCTTATCTTGCCTCGAGCCACGTGGAGTAATTTGGCGCCAAAATTGGATTTGAATGGTTTGGATCAATTCTGAGACTTTCAAGGGCCTAGATGAAGTGGGATGAGATATTTGTCCTAGTGAGATGTTTCGGTGATAAATCTTGAAGAAAGAAGAAGAAGAAGCATCATAATAATAATCTAGTTTATGATCAATCGTAGTTAATCAAAGTAGTTTGTAACATTAGTGGAATCTTTAAATTTCTGTTCTCAGTTGTTAATTACCTTTGCTAAAGTGTAATTACAAACTTGGTTTACTCAGTTTTAATCTATCTTAATTTTCAAAGTCATTTCAACTTTGTCCCATTTTCAATTCAAGTATTTTAAATTCTGTTGATGATTGTTGTTTAGAAGACTATAAATAACACTACTAAGCTCTCGATAGCTTTAGCAAGCTTTTAAGTCATCTTAACAATCAATAATCACTAAAAAAGGAAAACACAAAAAAAAGAAAACAAGTAATTAGGAATTTAATATAAAAGTTACTGTAGAAGAAGCTTGGAGCAAGTGCTATTCTGGATTGCCTTGGTTATAGTGCTCTGTGGAGAGCATATAGGAGTGATATTCAGTTCTTGGTTCTCAGTTGTGGCCTTAACTCAAGTTGTAAGCTTATATCTTGATTTTTGGCATTTACTGTTATAGTTCTTAATTTAGCTTAAATTCTCTTGTTTTATACTTAGTTGGTATTGGTTAGTGATAATATAAAGTAAAAACAGTAGGTTGTTAGTTAAAAATCATAGTTAGTAGTTGTTAAAGATAAAACAGTTAAAATAGCTTAGTAGTGATTCATAGGTTATTGTTGTTTTTATCTGTGTTCTTGTGTTCATTTAATCTTTTATCATCATTAACAAATGTTAGGATTCAATTTCATGCTTTAAATTAGTGTTGAGTAACACTAATCAATAAACGATCCTTGCTAAAGGGTGTTTGGATCAATTGCCACGATTATAAGCTGTTATTGCTACTAGTATTTGTTGCTCCATGTTAGTTTAGGTTACATAAACTCGAACCGGTCATAATACATAGGTCTTATTAGTTAAAAAGTCAAAATAGGTTTTAATCTAGTCTAATCATTAGCTGTTAGGATTATAAGTACCATATTCCACATACTAGCTTAGAATCGATACTCTAGCTTATTTTCATAATATCATAGTTTAACTTAACATAGTTAATAAGTAAATCTAGATCAAAGCTCGGATAAGTCAACTTAGTGGTTTACATAAAAGTCAATTTGCGACTGCATGATTTTGAACAAACTTTGGATCTAAATTGTGAGCTTGTTAATTGATATTAGGACTTGAGCTTATAGGTATATTTAATCTTGTTCTGATCTTCATGTTACTATTTTATTAATTCTTATCTAGGTGATTAGAGTGCTTAATTAGTGCTTGATTTTAAGTGATTCTTCACAAACTCCACTGTCTTGGGTTTGACATATACTTTCACAAGCTTGCACAAGCTTGATTAGTGAGTGTTAGTCAGTATATTGATTGTTTGTGATGCCCTTGTGGCTAGTTGCTATAATTGAGTGCTTATTTGCCATAGCGCTTAAATTGGAGTGCTTATTTCTCTTTAATTTGTGCTACCAAATCAAACAAACCAGCGATCATCCGGTGTATACAAGCAATTCCACAAGCCCATGATAAGCTCATCAGCGAGCTTTGGCTTGTGATCTTTGGCTATTTAAGAAGCTAAGCAGCTCATTAATCAAGTTCAAGCTTTTATTTTATTTTCAAAGCCTTTAACTAGGTGCAAGTCGACTTGAAGCTTGTCCATTTGTTCGGTTCCTTGAGTGAACTCAATGACCACCAATCTTCATAAGCCCTTCAAAAGCTACTCGGTGGTCACCATTGATCAAGCTTTGGCATTTTAAAATCCTTACCAGACCCATTTTATAGTTAAGCATTCAAAAAGTTCTATTGAGCTTATTTCATAAGCTCAATTTGGCCATTTTGGTTGCCTGTCTAGGGTGTTTGGATCTCAGTCTCATTGGAAGTGCTTATAAGCTTATTCTAAGCTTATTAAGCCAAATCCATTGAACACACTTGTTCATATTTGTTTATAAACCATATATACATAGTACTTATCTTTTTATTTTCTTTATTAGCTTGTTTTAAAGCTTTTAATAAGCTTACTAGCTTATTTCATTCACTCAGCAAACTGAGTGAACTCAGTTTGGACCCCTCACTTCACAAGCTCTTTGTGAGCTCATCAGTGGGTCCCACACCTTAAATCTTGGTTCTTCCAACCCCTCCTACCCAGCTTGAACCATTGACCCTTTGATTGGCCTAGATCATAGTGGACCCCACTTGGTTTTACCTCACAAAGTTGTCCCATTTTACGTCTCGAGAATCCAATAAGCTAAGTGCTTATTTGTATTTTGTGGCTTATTCAAGCTACTTATTTGGTTGAATCTTGTTTAATATTGTACTCATAACTCATTGGAACCAGAATCTACACTAGTGGACCCCATAAGCTCATTTGAGCTTATTTCCTTCTAAAGTCAAACAAAGTCAAGCTGTTGGGGTAAATAAGCAATTTCGATTGCTTATTCGAGTTTCAATTTTGTTGTTTTGTATTAGTTTCTTATTTTAAGCATTTTAATAGTTTTATAAAATAAATACCATAAAAAGCCAAAAATACTTATAGTAATAGTTTCTATTTAATAAAAATATCCACTTAATTTTCTTTTTAGCTTATTTATAAGCACTTCTGTAATTTTTATTTTTAGTAAATATCTTTTATATTAAAGTAGTTTTATAAATTTTATAGATTTTCTTTTGTCATCTAGTAATTTTAGAATTTATTTTAGTTTAATTACTTATTAATTAAATATTAAATAGAATAAATAGTATAATAAATATATTTTTAGTTTTTAAATAAGTTTTATAATATTTTAGATTTTTCTAAGTTTTAATTTTATTTTTCTAAACTTATTTTATTTTTCTAATTAAATAGTGTATTAATAAATAGTATTAAATAATAATTAATTAATAATAAATAATATATAAGTTAAATAAATAATTTTCTTTTTCTAATAATTTTCTTTTATTCTTAGGATCTCAAAATATAAATTTCACATTTGTGGGGTTTATATTAATCACTTTTACTTTTATTTTTGTGCGTTTCGTAATTTTATTAAAACGTCGTCTTGGGTTTTAAGCGTTCATCACTTTAAAAATAGTGATAGCGTTTATTTAATAGATTTTAACTTTTATTTTCTTTAATTTGCATTTAAGTCGCTAAGGCGTGCAAATTCCTACTATAGTTATAATCGATTTGTTTTTAATCGTCTTTCGTTTCTAGGGTTTTGATCGTACTTATTAGTTGTTATAACTCATTTGAGTTATTCATACTTTTAGTATTGTGACAAATCATTCATAACCCTATTCATAATCAACCAAGCTATATAACACATTTGTTCAATCACGAGGATATCACAACCTCGTTGGGGAATAAACGACCAGGAATAAAGCATGTCCTACCTCGGATTATTGCATTTGCCTCTTTCTAGTTTTACACCTAGTTGACCTCTCACAAGTGGTTGGTGAAAAAGGTAGGCTAGTTACGAGCTAATCAATTTTTGGCGCTTCTTGCGGGGAGGCTGTCTTTGCGTTGAACAATTTTGTTGGTGATTATCTATCCTATATATATATTATATATAATATTGTATAACAATATAATACAAAAATATTTTCTTTTCTTTCTATATATATAAAGATAAATAAATCACAAAATACTCTTCGCACCCTTACGAGTTTCCTTTTCTTCAAGGATCCTTAGACACGTCTTAGTGCATGCGCTTTTCGTTCTTCAAGGTCATCAAGTCCTCTTGCGAGCTTGTAGCCATACCTCGAAGAAGTCGTGAGGCGTTCGCTCCATCGATCGTGCAGAGATCGTCTTGAGCCAAAATTCTGTCAAAATGGCGGATGAACAAGCGATGAATGAACTTCTCCGGGCACCCACCGATGGGTGCGGAGATGCCATTGTTGTTCCGACCATCGTGGTGAGAACTTTGAGCTTAAAGCAGGGTTAATAAACCTTGTGACGTAGCGTCGATTCTATGGTTTTGAAAGGGCGATCCTCACTATCACATTCGGTGGTTCAATAAGATCACATCCACCTTGAAATGTAAAAGCGTCCACGAGGATGCAATCAAACTTCTTCTTTTCCGTTTTCTCTCGATGGGCCGCCGAGATCGGCGACAAACGACCCCTAAGTCGATAGAAGCGTGGGAAGATTTAATCTGAAATTTGTGCATAAATTCTATCCTCCTTCAAAACCACGAATCTCGGAATGAAATCATGAAATTCACACAACATTTTGATGAAACATTCGGTGAATCATGGGATCGTTTAAGGAAATGCTACATATTTGTCCTCATCATGGATTCTTGAGTTGATATATCTGGATACTTTCTATAATGGCATAAGACAAGTGATCAAGACTCTCTTAATTCCTCGCGGGAGGTAATTTTTGAATCGAACAACAAAGGATGCTTTAGCCATTATAGAGAACAAAGCGAGGTCCGTACCTCAAGAAACAAACCAATTGTTCCCAAAACAAGTGATTCACCTTCTACTTCATCTCCCATGACTCAAGCTGTGACAATACTCGGTTTGCTCAACTCATGGATGCTCTTAAAAATTTGACTCTTAACCAAAAGAAAGAGTCATCCAAACCAGCTGAAGTCAAAAAGATTGAACCATGTGTCACTTGTGGTGGTCCTCATGCATACTACAACTGTACTGCTACCGATGGCAATGCATTTGAAGTTGATGCTCTAGCCGGTAATTTCAATCAAGGTGGTAACCATTACCATCCTCAAGGTGAAACAAATTACCGGGCTAATAACCAAGAGGACCATCGGGATCATATCAACCCAACAATTCAAATAGGTCTAATCCTAACCGACCGAGAGGGCATAATAACCAAAATCAATATCGTACTCGGAACAATCAAATTGTTCTGTTCAATACCTACCCATAGGGAAATTCAAATCTAATCAAGGGTATTCGACTCCTAATAACCAAATGGTATCGTTCAAGAATCTCAATCTGTTGAACTAGCTAACCACATCAAGACTCGATGCTAAAATGAGAGTGGTTCAAAACCAAATCTCAATTTGAAGAATGAATTTGATTCTTCAATTGCAAAGAACAATAATGAGTGAAGAATGATCTTAAGAGTATGATATCGATGCGGTGAAACAACTCGTTCCACCTTCCACCGGGAAGTCTCCCGAGTATCTTATTGCGAATCCTAGGGGTGAACTCAAAATTGTTACTACTCGTGGTGATCTGACTCAAGTTGGAGCAACCACGGTTGTCCCAAATCCTACACCCCAATTACTCTTACATCATCAAAGATAGATCCCACTCTTTCGCGATTCAAGGTTAAAAGTTTGTCAAACAATCTTTATGACCAAAAGCGACTATGACTTATTCTCATATGCTTAATGCTTCCGAAAGAGTGTACTTGGCGATAGTGATGATGAGGAGGATTCCAACATCATCAAGCTATCACCACTCGTAGTGGTCTTGCTTATGAGGACCTCTACTCCTATTCCTCCACCGTTATCGATGTGGAAAAAGAGCCGAGGTTGCCAAGGACGGTGCAAACTCCAAGCCCGAAGTACCGCTTGCGTCCAACCGCAAGTTGTCCTCGAAGAAAACCAAAGCAGGAGTTGTCTTTGAGGCGGTGAAACTCCCGAGCCTCATCCCTAAATCCAAACCTTTTAAGCCTACCATTCCTTACCCTTCACGCTTAAATGAGCAAGAACACCGTGAGAGGTCTAATTATCAAGCGGACAAACTCTTGCAAATCTTTAAAGATTTGCAATTTGACATAAGTCTTGCGGATCTTTGTCATCTTGATGCCCAGTTCGCATCAACAATCAAGCAGTTGTTAAACAACAAGGAAAAAGCGGTTGAATTGGCAAAACTTCTCTAAATGAGCGCTCTGCGGTTATCTTAAAAAGCTTCAGAAGCTTGGAGATCTGGTAAATTTATCTTACCTTGTGAATTTCGAGGAATGGTTGCATCTGACGCCTTGGCGTCTGGGCGCCGGCATCGACCTAATGCCTAATTGGTATGGAAGAAACTTTCTCTTCCTAAACTTACCCTACACGCATGACTCTTGAGCTTGCGGATCGTTCGTATCTATGCCCTCGGTATTGCGAGGGCGTATTTAATAGTAGGGAAGTTCCATTTTCGGTGACTTTGTGGTTGTCGAATTCGATCTTGATCCTAGGGTTCCTATCATTCTTGGGCGAGGATTCCTTAGAGCAGGCCACGCTCTTATAGATGTATTTGGCGTCAAATCACATTGCGTGTAGGTAATGAGGCTATTACCTTCAACCATGATCAAACTTCAAAGTACTCCTCAATTATAACTACGAGTCGGTAAGCAGAATCGATGTCATTGATGTTACCTTACAGAGTACTCTCAAGAAAATCTTGGTTATGTTCATGATTTGGTGAGTGGTGATCCCACTCCATTGTCTCATTCCATCATTTCCGACTCTTCCACTTCCTTAACTCTTGATGAGGAAAGTGATTCTATTATGGATGAGATTGATGATTATCTCAATCTGGATACATTTCTTCACGGTATTGATGATACGAGAGTGATCAAGAGGAAGATGTTATTCTTCTTCTTGAACAATTGTTATACCGGACAATTATTCCACTCACAACCAAGCAACTTCATAAAGAGGAATCCAATCAGTTGAACCAAGCGATAAAATTCTGAGATCAAGCATAAGACCTCTCTCCTTCACTTAAATTTCAAATTCTTGAGGAGGAAGTTCTTGTGATTCTTCTTGATTACGATCTCCTACTACCCTTCACCTACCGGTGATTTCTCCTTCTCTTCACTCATTCGGGAGTGAAGATGTTACCTGACCACAGGATATTCCATATAACATTGGTTTAGATCGAGATACTTCCCATGGATTTTAAAATGCTTTTCTCCCGACTGTTCGGGAGCTCTTTATTACGATTATCCGTTCTGGCGGCTAGCTTGCGTAATAAAACGGCGGTTTGGGAGGAAATAAATCAAATCGGGTCGAGTCCGACTAGTGACTCGGGAATCAAAACATTAGCACAAACATGGGTTTTCACCCATGTGTAACACCTACAGTGGGGAGATGCCCCATGTTAAATAAAAAAAAAAAAAAAAAAAAAAAAAAAAAAAAATGTGTGTGTATGTATATACATATTAAATAAAGGCTAAGTAATATTTTCCTTTTCGTTCTAAGTTCGGTTTAACACCGGTGCTTTGAATATTGAGGCAATATTCGGTTCTAAGTGTGGGGGATTCTAGAGAATTCAAACACATATTCCATCGAGAACCCCATTTTAGCCAAAATTTTAAAATTTTTCTCACTTAGAGCATAATAAATGGTAATCGGTCCACCATGTCTAACCCACATAAGGATTGGCTAATCCGAGGAGCAAGCGGCTCTTGGTAAAGATATCTCAAATCCGTTTATGGCTTGCAATTTGCCCAAAATTGTATGGTACCTCAACTCGCCATATCCTAAAAGCGAAAGAGTTGGCTAGCCCATAAGATTATGGCTTGTGGTAAAGGCATGGAAAACCATAATTGGTAATCGACTCACCAAGATGTTGACTATTCCATCAAGAGTTGGCTAGTCCGAGCAAGCGGCTTACGGTAAAACAAATCAAAACCGTTAACGACTTGTGGTTTGCTCAAAATCACATGGTTATCAAGTGGACCATAGTTCTTACTTGAGCTGAAACGACTTGGCTACTCGAGTAATGGCTTTTGGTAAAGAGTTCTTTCAAATCCATTAAAATCTTCATAAAATATTGCTAGGGACTAGCAATAGTTTAGTGTGGGGATTGATGAGTGTCTAAATACTCGTCATTTCGTTCGCATTTAAGCTACAAAATATCGAAAACATACAAATATGCTTCAAAATCTGGAAATATCTCCAAATTGTGTTTTAGGTGTTAAAGTGCAAAAGGATGGCGATGAAAACATGCAAAACATACATAATTCTGAGTTTGGTCCACGAACTTTGATAAATTAGCAAATCTAGTCCTGGTTAATCAAAACTTGTAAAAATATCATTTTAGGTCCTTGGGATTCACAAGTTGTTTAAAATAATCCTTTGAAGTTAAAAATCTAAAATTACAACTTTGGTCCCTCGACTTTGCAAAAATGTCAAAATTAGTCCCTAAGGTTTTAAAATTGGAAATTAATCAAAATAAACCTTGTGCTATTCATGTTTGACATAATTGGTCCTTATGAGAAAAGTTTTGAGAAAATCGAGTTTGGTCCACAGGTTTTGAAATTGACAAATTTGGTCCTTAAGGTTTAAAAATAGAAAAATATTCATATATGGTCCTTGTATTAATGGTTAATTGCAGATTAGGTCCCTTGGATAAAGTTTGAAAAGTTGGCAATTTAGACCCTCAACTTTCGGGAAAGTACATGATTGGTCCTTGGGCTCTATATACCAATCCGGACCCTTTTATTTAATAGTCCAAATCCAATCCTATAACCCGCCCAACACCACTAGCCCACTCCCTTTGATAAATAAATAAAACAAACCAAACACCCGTTTTCTTCTTCCGTCTTCCACTTTCACTACCACTTTGTAACACCACCTCACCCCATCCATTTCAACCCTATCCTCCTACCCACTCCTTCATCACATCTCACAGTGAAACACGCCACAATAAATGCCCTTCACACCCATTTCACCTCAATACCACTCTTACCACGGTTTTGAGTAAAACCACTCAACTTGGCCTAAACTTCACCAATGTGTCCCACACCTCCACATTACAACAAAAGCTTTAATTGTGCTTATCTTGCCTCGAGCCACGTGGAGTAATTTGGCGCCAAATTGGATTTGAATGGTTTGGATCAATTCTGAGACTTTCAAGGGCCTAGATGAAGTGGGATGAGATATTTGTCCTAGTGAGATGTTTTCGGTGATAAATCTTGAAGAAAGAAGAAGAGAGAAGCATCATAATAATAATCTAGTTTATGATCAATCGTAGTTAATCAAAGTAGTTTGTAACATTAGTGGAATCTTTAAATTTCTGTTCTCAGTTGTTAATTACCTTTGCTAAAGTGTAATTACAAACTTGGTTTACTCAGTTTTAATCTATCTTAATTTTCAAAGTCATTTCAACTTTGTCCCATTTTCAATTCAAGTATTTTAAATTCTGTTGATGATTGTTGTTTAGAAGACTATAAATAACACTACTAAGCTCTCGATAGCTTTAGCAAGCTTTTAAGTCATCTTAACAATCAATAATCACTAAAAAGGAAAACACAAAAAAAGAAAACAAGTAATTAGGAATTTAATATAAAAGTTCTTGTAGAAGAAGCTTGGAGCAAGTGCTATTACGGATTGCCTTGGTTATAGTGCTCTGTGGAGAGCATATAGGAGTGATATTCGAGTTCTTGGTTCTCGGTTGTGGCCTTAACTCAAGTTGTAAGCTTATATCTTGATTTTGGCATTTCTTGTTATAGTTCTTAATTTAGCTTAAATTCTCTTGTTTTATACTTAGTTGGTATTGGTTAGTGATAATATAAAGTAAAAGCAGTGGGTTGTTAGTTAAAATCATAGTTAGTAGTTGTTAAAGATAAAGCAGTTAAAATAGCTTAGTAGTGATTCATAGGTTATTGTTGTTTTTATACGTGTTCTTGTGTTCATTTAATCTTTTATCATCATTAACAAATGTTAGGATTCAATTTCATGCTTTAAATTAGTGTTGAGTAACACTAATCAATAAACGATCCTTGCTAAAGGGTGTTTGGATCAATTGCCACACGATTATAAGCTGTTATTGCTACTAGTATTTGTTGCTCCATGTTAGTTTAGGTTACATAAACTCAAACCGGTCATAATACATAGGTCTTATTAGTTAAAAAGTCAAAATAGGTTTTAATCTAGTCTAATCATTAGCTGTTAGGATTATAAGTACCATATTCCACATACTAGCTTAGAATCTGATACTCTAGCTTATTTTCATAATATCATAGTTTAACTTAACATAGTTAATAAGTAAATCTAGATCAAAGCTCGGATAAGTCAACTTAGTGGTTTACATAAAAGTCAAATTTGCGACTGCATGATTTTGAACAAACTTTGGATCTAAATTGTGAGCTTGTTAATTGATATTAGGACTTGAGCTTATAGGTATATTTAATCTTGTTCTTGATCTTCATGTTACTATTTTTATTAATTCTTATCTAGGCGATTAGAGTGCTTAATTAGTGCTTGATTTTAAGTGATTCTTCACAAACTCCCTGTCTGCGGGTTTGACATATACTTTCACAAGCTTGCACAAGCTTGATTAGTGAGTGTTAGTCGAGTATATTGATTGTTTGTGATGCCCTTGTGGCTAGTTGCTATAATTGAGTGCTTATTTGCCATAACTGCTTAAATTGGAGTGCTTATTTCTCTTTAATTTGTGCTACCAAATCAAACAAACCACTGATCATCCAGTGTATACAAGCAATTCCACAAGCCCATGATAAGCTCATCACTGAGCTTTGGCTTGTGATCTTTGGCTATTTAAGAAGCTAAGCAGCTCATTAATCAAGTTCAAGCTTTTATTTTTATTTTCAAAGCCTTTAACTAGGTCTGCAAGTCAGCTTGAAGCTTGTCCATTTGTTCAGTTCACTGAGTGAACTCAGCGACCCACCCAATCTTCATAAGCCCTTCAAAAGCTACTCGGTGGTCACCATTGATCAAGCTTTGGCATTTTAAAATCCTTACCAGACCCATTTTATAGTTAAGCATTCAAAAGTTCTATTGAGCTTATTTCATAAGCTCAATTTGGCCATTGGTTGCTGTCTAGGGTGTTTGGATCTCGGTCTCATTGGAAGTGCTTATAAGCTTATTCTAAGCTTATTAAGCCAAATCCATTGAACACACTTGTTCATATTTGTTTATAAACCATATATACATAGTACTTATCTTTTATTTTCTTTATTAGCTTGTTTTAAAGCTTTTAATAAGCTTACTAGCTTATTTCATTCACTCAACAAGCGAGTGAACTCGATTGGACCCTCACTTCACAAGCTCTTTGTGAGCTCATCGATGGGTCCCACACCTTAAATCTTGGTTCTTCCAACCCCTCCTACCCAGCTTGAACCATTGACCCTTTGATTGGCCTAGATCATAGTGGACCCCACTTGGTTTTACCTCACAAAGTTGTCCCATTTTACGTCTCGAGAATCCAATAAGCTAAGTGCTTATTTGTATTTTGTGGCTTATTCAAGCTACTTATTTGGTTGAATCTTGTTTAATATTGTACTCATAACTCATTGGAACCAGAATCTACACTAGTGGACCCCATAAGCTCATTTGAGCTTATTTCCTTCTAAAGTCAAACAAAGTCAAGCTGTTGGGGTAAATAAGCAATTTGATTGCTTATTCGAGTTTCAATTTTGTTGTTTTGTATTAGTTTCTTATTTTAAGCATTTTAATAGTTTTATAAAATAAATACCATAAAAAGCCAAAAATACTTATAGTAATAGTTTCTATTTAATAAAATATCCACTTAATTTTCTTTTTAGCTTATTTATAAGCACTTCGTAATTTTTATTTTTAGTAAATATCTTTTATATTAAAGTAGTTTTATAAATTTTATAGATTTTCTTTTGTCATCTAGTAATTTTAGAATTTATTTTAGTTTAATTACTTATTAATTAAATATTAAATAGAATAAATAGTATAATAAATATATTTTAGTTTTTAAATAAGTTTTATAATATTTTAGATTTTTCTAAGTTTTAATTTTATTTTTCTAAACTTATTTTATTTTTCTAATTAAATAGTGTATTAATAAATAGTATTAAATAATAATTAATTAATAATAAATAATATATAAGTTAAATAAATAATTTTCTTTTCTAATAATTTTCTTTTATTCTTAGGATCTCAAAATATAAATTTCACATTTGTGGGGTTTATATTAATCACTTTTACTTTTATTTTTGTGCGTTTACGTAATTTTATTAAAACGTCGTCTTGGGTTTTAAGCGTTCATCACTTTAAAAATAGTGATAGCGTTTATTTAATAGATTTTAACTTTTATTTTCTTTAATTTGCATTTAAGTCGCTAAGGCGTGCAAATTCCTACTATAGTTATAATCGATTTGTTTTTAATCGTCTTTCGTTTCTAGGGTTTTGATCGTACTTATTAGTTGTTATAACTCATTTGAGTTATTCATACTTTTAGTATTGTGACAAATCATTCATAACCCTATTCATAATCAACCAAGCTATATAACACATTTGTTCAATCACGGGATATCACAACCTCGTTGGGAATAAGCGACAGGAATAAAGCTGTCCTACCTCGGATTATTGCATTTGCCTCTTTCTAGTTTTACACCCTAGTTGACCTCTCACAAGTGGTTGGTGAAAAAGGTAGGCTAGTTACGAGCTAATCAATAAAGACTTTCACAATTTGAAATTTCAACAAACTTCTAGACATAATTTTGGTTCACATAAGAAAATTTGTTAAATTAAATACGTATAAATTAAGCTTAAAAATTACTCCTACCAATATTAAATTTAGGTTTCCACGAATCTAGTACATTCGGTTCTTCGGTTAGCCCCTAGGAAGCACGGACACGCCTGAAAGTAAGGAGCGGCAGTGTCGGACACAGATACACCTCGGACACGTGTCCGACACGCACGTGTCGTGTCCCACGTGATGTTTGGGTCGGACACGGATTTGGACACGGCTTGGACACGGACAGACACGGATTTAGACACGGCTTGGACACGGATTCGGATTTTTTTTTTTTGAAAAAAAATGAAAAAAGAAGGTTTTCAAAATTTATAAAGAAGTAGAAGAAAAAATTAAAAAAGAGGAGAAACAAAGTGTTTACCTGGTGGTGCGGTGGATGACGGAAGCACATAGATGTTGAAAGAGAGGGAGAAGAGAAAAAGATTAGATGTGTTTCTTTATTATTATGATATTTCATTTGATTTTAAGGCTTTGTACATGTTTTATATATATATATATATATATATATATATATATATATATATATATATATATATATATATATATATATATATATATATATATATATATATAAGGGTTATTTTCGTAACCAAATAAATTATGAGAAGCTGCGAACCAAAGATCAACCAATCGATTTTTCTTATATTAATTTGTATAATTTAATTCAAAGGGCATAATGGTAAAATTACTTTCTTTTATATTTTATTTATTTATTTATTTACTTTTTATTTTATTTTACAAAAACGTTTTTTTTAGTTCCAGTAACTCTAGGATTTTTTTTTTTTTTTTTTTTTTACATTGTGTGCACATGTGTTTTGCATTATTTGATAATTGTATTTTCCGTTTTTTGCATAGGTGTTTTGTATTTGCACATGTATCTATAAAAAAAATTACATAAGTATGTATACAAACAACAAAACTTTATTAATACATTTATGCAATTTTATGCAATCTACACATGTGTTTTTCCTCATTGGCCATATATCTATAAAAATATTACATAAGTATGTATACAAACAAAAAAACTTTATTAATACATTTATGCAATTTTATGCAATCTACACATGTGTTTTTCCTCATTGGCTACTCTCGATCTCTTTGTTTTTTCTCATTGTACACATGTGTTTTTCCTCATTGGCCACTTTTTACACATGTGTTTTTCCTCATTGGCCACTCTCGATCTCTTTGTACACATGTGTTTTTCCTCATTTTCCTCATTGGCCACTCTCGATTTCTCGATCTCTTTGATGGCATATGTACACATGTGTTTTTAATCCTTGTACACAATCCTTTCCATAACAAATTGAAATTAAACAAAAGAAACAAGTTCAAGAAACGTAAAACACATATGCATAGAAGGTTTCAAATTCACAACTGTAAAAACACATATGCACACTCAAAAACACATGTGCACACTGAAACGCTAAGAGGAATAAAAAGTAAGATTTGAAAAGTGCTAATGAAGTAGGTGTATTTTAACCTGTAATAAGCTCGCCCGAAGGTAATGCCCTGACTGCTTGGATTGGTGCCTTGTGAGCTTCCCAAACCTCAGTTTGATGCTCTCCTTTCCAGCGTCTTATTGTACTTCCAGGAAGGAAAAAAAGAGAAAACCAAAATTAGCCACTATGACAGGCACAAGCTCATCAAATATAAGAATATAGCAAAACTTTCAACATGAGACAACAGTTTGCACTGCATTTACTATGTAGCATTTTAATGGGAAAATTTTAGTTTTCGAGTATTTATAAAGACATAAACAATTTGACAAGTTTTACTCACTTAAAAAAATAAAAACCTATTTACTCTGCACATAAATATCAGAATGGGCGAATGGCTAAATCATGAACACAATCAAGACGCACAATTGCGGTTTTCATCCTCTCTCAGCGGATAAAGCAAGCACTAGCTAATCAATTTTGCAATAACCCTGTGACAATATGCTAGCATATGCATATAGTATAACCATGTATCATAGTTTTAAATGCACGCAAGTGGTCCAACAAAACTGGTATGCCTCTTCGAAGAAGTGAAAGCAGTGCTGTTACTCTGTTCCAAAGACCAAAATCTGATAGTCCGGTCTCTTGATGAAGTCGCTATGCCAGCATTGTCACAAACACATATACCACGAACCTAGCAATTAAACAAGCAAAACAACAGGTTATGCATGATCAAAGTACCAATCCGCAATATACTAATCAAGTTTAAATCAATTAAACACTTAACAGGAATTTGCAACTTTCATCATGTTATTATAAAAGTAGCGAACACACTCACAATAACATCTCCTTACAAATCCACAAAACAAAGCCAGTTCAACTACTAATTCGTTCAATCACATTTAACTAATTTTCAAAATCATAACAAATCGATAAACAAGTACAGGAACAAACGAATTAGTAAGTTAATATCAATAAAACAACACATTACGAAACAAATTACAACTATTCATTATCATCATTGATCTTTTTGAAGGCCAAGCTTCATGTTACTATCCGAAAATCATAAAGAATAATTTATAACAAATATGTTATAATTAGTCTTTGTCTGCTTAAAGTAAATATAACAACACATCAAATAATCAAACCTACCCGAGACCCACAATGGATCTTGAAGAACTCTTCTTGATTGGTTTGTATTGAAAACGTAGACATCATGGTTCGGTTATTTGTTGGTGGTTGCTTTGATTCTTATGATAAGATTGTGATAAGTATGAGATTAAATGAAATTAATTGATCGGATCGCATTTTTTGTTTGGTGGTTGGGTGCGTTTTGATAAGAAAGAAAGCGGTAGGGTTAAGATCGTCGACGGCTATGGATAACTAGGGTTGAGATAAAGACCTGAAATGTGGTGAACTGGTGATGAGAGTTTTTGATATGTAACTGATTCATTCTACATATTAAAGCTATTTTTAAGGAGAATATAAATACCTAATTTGCCCCTAATTTAATTTTTTTTTTCAAAATACGTTACAAATATTTTCTAAAATGCCATATTGCATTAATCTAATATACATCATGCATTATCAGGTGTACAAAGGTGGTTCTCGCAGTTCTCGCAATTTATTTGGTTCTTACAATAACCTCACACTATATATATTGTGACAACTCGTATTTTCAGGTCATATTTCAAAACATTATTCATGCTTCATCATTTATCGTTTATCGTAAACTGGGTTTACGAGCATCAAATTCACGTAACCGTAATGGTTTAGATGTGAATTCATGATCATATCATCGAGGACATTTCATATAGACTAAGTTTAGTCTACATTTCATTAGCATCATTGTCATCATATTAATTCATGCATGGTTTTGCATTTTACATTAAACGTATAACTTTCATATTAAATAAACGTTATCGCGTAAGTAATTATTTTGAACAATTGATCCATTACTTCCAAAAATTATTCCGATATATTTTTATACTCATATTAAGTTATAAAAATAATATTATGAGTTTACCAGGTGTTTTAAATTTATTTTGTATATAAATTGTTATATTTATATAATTCTGACGGTTTCTTAAATTCTACACGATTATTATTATTTCACTCAAATTTTACAAGAAATGTATTTTTATAATTTTTATGACCTCAATATATTTTATCTTGACCCGTGGAAAATTTATTTTTATCCAACGCTACCCTAAATATTCAAAAGTGACTACAACTTATCATTTAACTTCAACTAACTTACTAAATATTACACTTATACATGTAAAAGCTACTCAAAAACAAAACTCAAATTTTGTTCTCATGTATGTCGACCACCCCATGGTGAGTCATTTTGGTGATTCAACTAGTTTCACAAATATCTACTAGTGTAAATATCTTATACTAACATTTATCTAACACAATTCACTTCATTATTCAAAGTAAAAATAAAAAAAAAATCTCTTGCTCTTTCTTCCTCTCCAAAACCGGCCACAAGGACCAAGGTGGAAGATCATCTCATATAATTTTCAAGACAAGTTTATTTAAACACACTAGTATCACTTGTTGCTTAGGTTTTGCAATAAAAACCTCAAGTGATTAGGAAACCCTTTGTCCTTAAACCTCATCATATTTATTGTAAGCATTCATATTCATATTTTTATTTCACATTCATTGTTATTATCATATCATTTTATTTGAGAAACATGCAAGTCTCATGATGTTTATACCATTTTTAAGGTTTTTAAGTGTTAAATATATATAATCCATCCTATAATTACTCCTTGTTATATATTATTTTTGGTGATGTCTAGGAACCCATGACACCCTAAGAAGGTGTATGGTAGGATTAGAATAGCTTCGGAGTTGTTTTGAATGGGTTAGAATAGTTTTGACGCGAGAAAAACTCAATTCGACACGTTTTGAAAAAGGTCTGTCCTTATTTTGAAATTCTGGAAAATCCGACAGTAGGTAAAAATATTTGGCCTAGATATTTAGAAAATATACTTTAAAACGAAACCGTGGCGCTTGAGCGGATTAAAACGGAGTTATAACGAAGAAGTTATGAATTTTTCAATTTGGCGACGAAAAATATAAATTTCGGAAATTTCAAAGAACCATTATTTATTTTATACGAGTCAAAAATGAAGCTTGGGCGTTGTAAATTATGTCGACTTGTTAAAAATATGTTAGTATACTTTGATACGGCTAAGGATCTTTAAAACATAGAAAACGGTTTGTAACGACTAAATTATATCGTTTACAAAAGTTGCCGTAACTTTCATCATATAAGAAAAACTATCCTTATTTCTAATAGACAAGTTTTGCGGCAAAACTAGTTACCAAGTTAAAGGTTGTTTTAACATTGATTTAGAACTTTTCATAAAGTGAAGTCTTCTAGTAAAAGTGAAATCGCCAAGTATACTTTCCAAAATGTCCGATCGTTTGATTAGCGGAGTTGTAATGAATTAATTACGGTCGCTTAAACTTTGCCGAAAAACCATCCTTAAACTATATTTTGGACTAAAAGTACCATACTTAACCTCTAATTTTCTTTATGTACGAGACCTCTAGGACGAAAAATTAAATGCTAATACTTTGAGATTATCATACGAGCTTCCCAAAACCGTTGAGTTTGTTTCCTAACGCTCGACGTGCACCATTTTACGAGTAGCTTTTAGAGGCCGTTTTTGTCACTTTCATGGAAATATCAATGACATTATTTTACGATGAAAAGTTATATTCTCTTAATGAATCACCAAATGATTATCGTCGGATATCATTTCAACGTAAATACATGTGAAGTAATTTAAAAATGGTCAAGACGTTAAAAGATTATATTTTCGACGAGAAGTATTGTTTTCAAAAATTCATAAGTGGTATAAATATCATCCGAATTGCATGCATAACATTACATCATGACTTATTACATATCATATCATTCATAATAGGTCATTTTCGAGATTCACGCTACATTTCAGTGTATCCACTTTTGCCATTTTATCATAAACATTGAAACAAGGTGAGTCATAGCCCCTACTCTTTTAACTGTTTTGAATTACTTTTGGGGGAGATACATGCTCAACTATTTTTATGACATTCATGATATTTGCAACTACATGTTTAACTGAAATGAATGTTTAATCATACGAGGTAGCAATATTGTCATATTTAGAATTTTCTATACGATTATCATTGAGCTGAATGTCTTGGGATTATCATTGAGCTGAATGTCTTGGGATTATTATTGAGCTAAATGTCTTGGGAACATCATTGAGCTAAATGTCTTGGGAACATCATTGAGCTAAATGTCTTGGGATTATTATTGAGCTAAATGTCTTGGGAACATCATTGAGCTAAATGTCTTGGGAACATCATTGAGCTGAATGTCTTGGGATTATCATTGAGCTGAATGTCTTGGGATTATTATTGAGCTAAATGTCTTGGGAACATCATTGAAATTTGAATGTCTTGGGATTTTCATTGAACTAAATGTCTTGGTATAATTATGTCAAGTAACTATTGATACATAAAGTCATGCACTATTATGTGAATTCATTTGACATCATGTGTTTGAACATAAATTATACATATTTTGGCGATGGGTTGTGAAACACATGTTGCAAGTTTTGTATGGGCGGAACTTGGGCCGGGTGGATTACAATGCCTTTGATGCATAAACGATTTTGAAAGACTTTACATTCCAACTTAATCTCTATGAACTCACTCAACCATTGTGTTGACACTTTTAGCAATGTATTTTCAGGTAACTAAGGCATTCACTTCATGGCATGCATGTGGACATAGCATAGAGTCGCGGTGACGACGCGTCTCACATGGGATTTATACACTTTAAAACATCGTTTGACTTGTACTAAACTTACTTTCCGCACATAGTAACTTTCATTTGGGACCTATACTTTGTAACTCGATTATTTTATTAAATCAAACGATGTATTTTCCAAACGACACTTTAGGTCGCTCAATATAACTGTGATTGTGATGCTATGACAAATAATCCTCAGAATTCCATTCCATTGCCAAAGCAGTAATTTGGGGTGTGATATATATATATATATATATATATATATATATATATATATATATATATATATATATATATATATATATATATATATATATATATATATATATAAAATCTCGTGTCCACCGTGTCCATGTCCTATATTTTTAGATTTTTCCGTATCCTCATGTCCGTGTCCGTGCAACCTAGGTTAGCCCCAATCTTTTCTTTAAAACCAAAGCTAAACCAAAACCACAATATAATGTCGGTTAAACCCAATAAATCGCCCAAACCCAAATAAGCCGAACCGAATAAACCATATTAATTTGGATCGGTTGGTTTTCGAGTCAAACTAATTAGTGAACACCCCTAGAAGTAAGTGAGTAAATAAAATTAGAGGTGTAAATTGTTATTAAGTATTTAAATCTTTAATATATTGCGATGACTTTTATAAGTAGAGTTATTTTCGTCTAACAATATTACTCACATTTTAGAGATAAACTATGGTTCTAAAAGGCGCGCAAAGGCATCGCAAAATCCCCGCAAAGATGTAAGGCTTGGTCATGCTGCCACACCACTGCCGTCATATGCCACGCTTTATAAACGCGTTATGCCATGCCTTGTAAACTCGAAATATGTGAAATATAATATTAATATATAAATATTCTATATTTTGTCAAACTTTATCTTACGCCTTATAAACGAAAACTTTTGTCTTGGTCATTAAGACGTAATCTGATCACGTCATAGCGTCGCGTCTCGCTATTTATAACCTTTAGATAAACTGAAACAATTTATTTTTTTAATTTTTAGTTATATTACAAGTATATTTTAATAAAATCCCACTTACGATAAGGATTCACTAGAATGAATAACGAAGATTTGTACATTTGATTTTTTATTTTATTTTATTAGTTTTTTAACAACCAATCTTAGATTTCCTTTCATTTTTTTTATTTATTTATTTTTTTCTTTTTTTTTGTCTCTTTCAAAATCGAAATGTTGTGTCGAAAGATATAGTAATGTGTTTGAGATGATCAACAATTACCTAGACACTCGTTTCAATATTCACCGAAACAATTTTTTTTTTTAATTTTTAGTTATATTACAAGTATATTTAATAAAATCCAACTTACGATAAGGATTCACTAGAATAAATAGCGAAGATTTGTTCATTTGATTTTTTTATTTTATTTTATTAGTTTTTTAACAACCAATCTTGATTTTATTTTATTTTATTTTTATTACTTTTTATTTTTATTTTTTGTCTCTTTCAAGGTCGAAATGTTGTGTCGAAGGATATAGTAATGTGTTTGAGGTGATCAACTATTACCCAGTACACTCGATTCATTAGAATGAATAGCGAAGATTTGTTCATTTGATTTTTTATTTTATTTTATTAGTTTTTAACAACCAATCTCGATTTTTTATTTTTTTTTTTTATTTTTTTGTCTCTTTCAAGATCGAAATGTTGTGTCGAAGGATATAGTAATGTGTTTGAGGTGATCAACTATTACCCAAGACCTCGATTCACTAGAATGAATAGCGAAGATTTGTTCATTTGATTTTATTTTATTTTTTTTTATTAGTTTTTTAACAACCAATCTCAGATTTTTATTTATTTATTTATTTATTTTTCTCTTTCAAGATCGAAATGTTGTGTCGAAGGATATAGTAATGTGTTTGAGGTGATCAACTATTACCCAGTACACTCGTTTCAATAATCACTTTGTTGCTCAAGTTTAAAAATTTTAGTTTGGTTTAACCACACCCCCTCTAAAAGTGATTCCGATACTTTTCTTAATTTTAAAATTTTTAAAATTTTGTTCTATTATAAAACTACGAAACAGTAAGTACAAAACATAAAATATAAAAGTTGACAAGAAATACAGTTCACAAAGTGATAACAACAAAACCACATAATACAAAAAAAAAAAAAAAAAAAAAAAAAAAACTGTTATAAAGTTAATAGTTGGAGTAAAAAGTAGACCAAAATATGTAAAATTATAATATGCATTAACAACACCTTTTTAGTTTTGTTCACAGATTAGAAATACTTTTTATTCACTTGTAACTAAATGTTTCAGTAAATTTATACGTATACTACTATTTCCAAAGAAAACTATAGAGTTGTAGACCTCCAAAATGAATTAATGTAACGAGCCCCACTCATGCCCTAAGAAATAAGCAACCAACTTTGTTACCAAGGCAAAGAAATTATATGCCTAGCCCCACTTACGCCCTACAATAAAGGGCAACCAACTTTGTTACCAAGGCAAATAAATTATATGCCTAGCCCCAATCCGACCCCTACCGACAGCAACAAAAGTATTTGTCGTATGTGGGCTTTTAGAGCTTTTATTGTTAAGTATAGTCAAGATTTTTTCATAAATCTGTCAGCAAATAGATAGCAAAATCTGTCTATTAATATGTATGGTCTTAGATTATTAATAAATGATTTTTTTTTAGAATTTGAATACTTGATTGATCCACTTACTTCTATTATGTCAATATTAATCACTACTATATGGTATTAGATTATCAATAAATGATTTTTCTTTAGAATTTGGATACTTGATTGATCCACTTACTTTATTATGTCAATATTAAGAGTAATCTTTATTTAGGATCTGATTATAACTAACCATCTGGCTGTCATAAATTACTTGTATGATTATATATATAAAATAAATAAATAAATAAATAATTGCTCAACTAGACGTGTTGAAGCATAAGTAGAAAAAAAAAAGAAAAAAAAAAAGAAAAAAGTGTAATGGATGTCACCAACCTAGGCCACAAGCCTTGTTAATCATTTATTGAGAAACTCTTTAATCAAATGGTTGTGTGGGTTCAAATCCTTTTTAAGACATGTAAGATAGATTTGTGATGTAAATATTGTGAGATAGTTAGATCGTCGTTAAAAAATACAGTATATAGAAAAAAACACACACAGTAATTTAGAGGAGAGAATTTGGAATTTTAAGTTAATTCATCATGATTTTCACCTCTTCAACAACACGTACATATCTAAAAGTGACATAATAATTGCACCGAAGGAAGCATCCAAGATGCAACTCGTAATCACCTTTCTTACGGCTATAAATACCCCACATTCACATGCATATGATTCCACATTCAAAGCACTTAGCTTTTACATCACCTCTCATAAGCCCTTTCTTTAAACAATGGCGTCCATGTTCATGAAGTTATCGTGCATGGTGGTGGTGATGATGGTGGTTCTGCTAGCCTTGTCGGCACCTGAGGTAGAGGCTGTGACATGTGGTCAAGTTGTGAGCTCTGTAGCACCATGCCTTGGGTACCTAAGGAACGGTGGTGCTCCACCAGCCGTGTGTTGCAATGGTGTTAGAGGTCTTAGAAACCAGGCACGAACCACTGCTGACCGTAAGACTATTTGTAATTGTTTAAAGAGTGCTTCTTCGTCTTACCGTGGTGTTAGTGGAAACTATGCTGCCAGTCTCCCAGGAAAATGTGGTGTCAACTTTCCTTACAAGATCAGCCCATCTACCGACTGCAACAGGTTAATTACTAAGTATTTTGAACATGTAAAGTATATTGAACAAAGGCGCGTGTAGTATATATGAACCACAAAGGATATACAATAGAGAGTTCCTATGAATAAATTCACTAAACACATAGTAATTAACTCAAGAAGTTTGAACTTAAAAGTATGATATGATATATATTTTTCATTTTTTGCATTATTATAATACATTAATCTTTGTGTATGCAGGATTCAGTGATAAAGCAAGTTTAAGGAAGCAAAAGTAGAGTACTAAGGAATAATATAGCATGTTGGCAATAAAGTCGTGATTAAAGACTAAAATATCCACTTAGGGGGCGTTTGTTCGCAAAACGTTTTTGAGGGAATTGTAATCTGTTTAGAAAATTGTAATGTAATCTGAATATTGTAATGTCAATGAATATTGTAATTTGTCAAAGAAATTATAATATGCAGTCAGCAACAACAATTAAAAAATATTTAATAGTAATAATAATAGTAAAATATTTAAAAATAATATTAATAATAAGAAGAATAATAAAATATAAAAATATTAAATAATAAAAATAATTAATAATTATTTATAAATAATGATGCGTTAAAGTAAAAATTACGAATTAAAACTTAATTCAAAACTTTCGATCCAACTTCTTATGTAATCGAATAATTTCGTCGCTTGATGTAATTAAAGTGTTTGAATTCCAATTACAATGGAAACGAACCAAACACCCCTTTAGTGCATTTTTAACTAATTAGCCATGAATTCATATTCGAACTGTGGGGTCATGTGGAATTGTCTTTTCAACACGAAGACTATAGAATTTACACCCGCATAGGTTGTTTGTGATGAATATATATTCATGGTTATACTTCTAATGAAATTTTATAAGTTCCTTGGTCCGTGTGTTTGTGCATGACTCCTCTTTATCTAAAGCAAGCAACATCTATAAGGTATTTTCTAAATACAGTCAACACATACTAATCCTTGCTTATATGATGTCCATTACATGCGAAAGACTTTGATGGATATTTATATACCAACTTCTGAAGAAGCATTAAGAGATGAAGAATTAAGTCGTCTAAAAGGATTTTCAAAATTCAATTTTAGATACACGGGGTAAATGGGGGTCGACCTAACCTGACCTGATCCTTTTCAACTCAGTTTGACTTTTGACCCACTAACCCATCCCCACAGGCCACAGCCAACTTCAACTTGATGGTAATACTGGAATAAAATATAACACAGTGCTAAATACCAAACTTAAACTATTTGAAGCTTACCTGTTCAGCTCAAATACACTTTCCATACCTTAGGATCATTGGTAGCTGCAAAATCTGCTCCTGTATCTCTCAAGAGAAAAAAAAAAAAAAAAAAAAAAAAAAAAAAAGCTAGAAACTTAAATACAGATATTGTGTGAGAATATACCGGATCATACCAAATGTAGCAGAAGTGATTCTGCCCTTCCCGACATCAACTAACTGATGCAGAAGCAAGGTGTACAAGCCACTGAAAATGAAGGGTATGCATCAATAATATTCCAAACAAAAAGAACCATTAACGAGGCCTTATGGTAGTGGTGAATACAGCATATACTATTGAATTATACCACATAATTATTCATGTAATCAAGACCAAATAAACAAGTTAAAAAATATCCGACATACTGATAGTGCTGTAATATCTATTTCTTCTGCAAAGTGCAAAACAACATAGAAGCATAAACTAAATGACCTACTTAAATAACATAAATTCGGTTGAAAAACTACTGATGAGCTCAATGTTATACAATGTTTCACTATAACACTAGAAAAGAAACTTACATACGCTTCTTACAATTATGTGAAGGGTATCACCGTATCAACAAAGAGAAAACGAATTTTACCTAAAGGTTTGCCCATCACCTATTACGACAACTACTAGATGAAGAATTTAAGTGTTTTAGCATAGTCAAATACTCATCATTTGATATATGGAGTGACAAACGAAGGTCTGTTACCATTGTTTCCTTTTCCCATGTTAAGGGTCCCGATTCATGTAAAGCCTCAATGGTAGATCGGTATGCATTCAGTTCTTGTCTATGAATTTCGTCCGCCAATGTCTCGTCGGTAAAAGATTGATCATTGTCTTCATGGTAAATCTCTGTGTCTTCATGGTATCCCGATTGGCAAGCAGACTCTGCATCGCTGTCATGAACTGATCCACAATACATATCATAGGGATTATATCTATCAATGCTACAACTACCACTAGAACTTACGACACTAGCGGTTTCAGTTTGATTTATCATGTCTCTATTATTGATAACGTCATCTAACTTTTCCGGTGATGTTCCTAGGCGCCTGGATTTCAGTGAACGTTCTTCATTCTTCTCGAATTTAGAATAAAAGCAGGGTGATGATCGTTTCCGTTGGTGGTTATTGTAGGTATCAAAGCAGCAATCTTTCAAGTAGAAATCCAATATGGCAGCATTTTCTTTAGGTAAAACACCAAACATGGCGCAGTTTGCTTCTTTCTTGTACTTTATGATTCCAAATCAAAGTCTTTTTTTATCTGTTGATAGATCAAACAAATGTATGATTAGTATAAGAATATACAAGCATAGCAAAAATCCATATATTTCACCGAACAAAAACATCCAATCTTAACCCAAATCAAATTATTGTAGGACTATTTATAGTACAAGATAACAACTAATCCGCTATTACCAGTGGTGAACTCATTTTAGCGTTTAGACTTTATAATATTTAAAAAAGTCGATAGACAGATATAACGCGCAAAAATGTCCTCTTGTATTTCAAACTAAGTAGAAACGCAAGCCTAATGAGAGAGTTTTAAAACAATCAAGATATACGAATCCAAATAACTTCTATGGCGTAGGCATAGATTGTTCATATATATAGAATATAACGTAATACAAACATACAATGTATAACATAAAAAACCAGAGTTACATTAATTCAGTTAACAATTTGATCATATATTCAAAATTTCAAATCGATTTTTTATCATTAGCAATCTGTAATGACTAAAATTAACAAAAAAGCGTAATCGAACAGTTCAACCGACTAAAAAAGAATAACAAAATCGAAATCTTATAATAAAGAAATCATAATCGATTAAGGAAAATTATTGAATAATGAAAGAAAGAAATATACCTTCTGATTAACTAACTATTCGTAGCGTTGTTGTTAAACTGCAAAGAAGAAGAAATTGGGGTTTTCTTTTCTTTTATAATTGAGAAGAAATTGGGTTTTCAGGAGAGGAGGTTTATGTACAGTAAGTTTTCGCTTAATTGTCGAGCACGTTTTATCGTAATTTAAAGTTTTAAATTAGTATTGTAGTTAGGGTGTTCATCGGTTCGGTTATCGGGTTGTTCGGTTTGTTTGGTTAATTTTTTTTGGGTATAATCGAAAACAGAACCGAACCGACATTAAAGTGATTCAATCGAATCGAAACCAAACCGAATAATCAAAACCGAACCCCATAACCGAATAACTCGAATTACACAAAATTTAATTATTTATTCATTTATTTATAACATTTTAGAAAGAAAAAATTAAAGCTTAAAAATATTATATTTAAAAGAGTTTTAATATTTTTTCGGTGTTCTAAAACAAAGAACTACGTAGATTAATCACCGATTAGGTCTTCTTTGGTATGAACCTCGCTGATTTGTAATGGGTCAAACAAATCGGTCAACAACGGATAATGGTCAACGATTGTTGTTGATGGTCAAACTTGCCGGAAACTTGCAAATCTTGTCGGAAATACCCAAAGTTGTCTTGAACAAGTTTTAATCAATTATATTTGATGTTTATATCATTATGAAGATGATCTTGAGGAAAGTATTATCAGAATCCCAAATCTTGGCCGAAAATACCAAAACTCTTTGAAAATGCCAATCCGATTAATCACCGATTAATCCCACTGACCGATTATTCTGGGGAGGTCGTGGCCACTCACCGATTCACGATTTTTGCAACATTGATTTTTTATATAAATATATAAAATATATAAATATTTATTTGATTTCGGTTTTCGGTTCGGTTTGCTAAAACCATAACCGAACCGAAAACCGAATATTTAATTCGGTTCGGTTCGGTTTTGGCAAATTCGGTTCGGTTACAAGTTCGGTTCGGTTATTTTCGGTTCGGTTCGGTTCGGTTTCGGTTTTCGGTTTATTCGGGTATTACCCAACCCATGACCACCCCTAATTGTACTCGTGTAGCACGGTTATTTTCCCATCATTTATTCATTTTGATTTAATTATGAGGATTAATATAAGATTTAAAAATGTAAATCAAGTTCGTGTTTTTTTTTCTTTTATCTTTCTTTTCTTTCAATTTTTTTTTGCCTTTCCTTTCTAAAAAATTCATTTTTTTTTTTTTTTTTTTTTTTTTAATTCGTTTTTTTAATTCGCGTTTTTATTCGCTTTTCACACGCCGCTTTTTCATACGCTTCGTGCATTTTCATGCGTTTCGCCGGTTTCGTCTATTTTCGTAAGTTTTCGTCCGTTTTTCACACGTGTTTTCGCTTTCATCGTTTTCGTCCATTTTCTTCACGTTTCGTCCTTTTCATACATTTCATCGTCCGCAGTGATATTATGTGATATTGAATATCACTGTGATATTCGAATATCACTTGTGATTTTCTCAACATCACTTTGTGATATTCCGAAGAACACTTGTGATATTCTGAATATCACTTGTGATTTTCTAAATAACACTTGTGATATTCTGAATATCACTTGTGATTTCCTGAATATCACTTGTGATTTTCTGGATATCACTTTGTGATATTATGAATATTACTTTGTGATTTTCATGTTACAAAACATTAGTTGAAAATCACTTGTGATATTCTGAAATATCACAGAATATCACTTGTGATATTCTGAACATCGCTTGTGATATTATGAACATCGCTTGTGATATTCAGAACAATGGTTTTGATATTCTGAATATCACATAATATCACTTGTGATATTTAGAATTATTTGAAAACGTCTGAAAACGGCCGAAAACATTTAAAAACGGACAAAAATGTAAGAAAACGGACGAATATGTATGAAAACGGACAAAAATGTATGAAAACGGATGAAAATGGACGAAAACGTATAAATAATGGACAGAAACGTAAGAAAACGAACGAAAACGTATGAAAACGGACGAAAACGTATGAAAACGGGCGAAAGCGTATGAAAACGGACGAAAATACGTATGAAAGCAAAGAAAAACGCGAATTACAAAAAAAGTGAATAATGTGAATTTAAAAATTAAAAAAAAATGGAATCGACAATTTTGCAATGTTACTATTAAGGATTTGGTCACCCGGTTATTTTGGAACCGGTTTGACCGGTTTTGGAACCGATCCGGAACCGGTTATACCGGTCTCGATTTTTTAGACCTGGGAATCGGAAAAAACCGAACCGGTTTGTTGACTTTGACCAGGGACCGGAACCGGTTTTTGGCCACCTCTACTAATGAGGATGACAATAAGAAGGATGAGATCTTACTAATTATAATATAATGAAATGTACAAGTTTTAAAGCCATACGTTCAAAAGTAAGTGAAAGGGTATATGTGTGATTTACATTAAAAGAAATAAAAAAAAGGCCATCAACCATGGGACACGTGTTAACATTTTTGAGGACTCAACCAAACTCACCCGGGGCGACCTTCGCCTCTGGGGCATTTTGAGAAATAGAATTTATTTGGGGCATATGGGGTAAGTAACATTGTATTTTGGGGCAAGTGGGGAATTTGCTCTATATTAACCGTTATGGCACAAAAGAAAATAATATTAATACTCAAGTTGATTAGAAATTTGATAGTGATGTGATAGATGTCTTGTGTGTGAATGGCAACATCTATAATTAAGACTTTTGGCGTCAATAGAAACAAACAAAAGTGGGTAGGTTCAGGGGCAGATCTGCAATCATGACAGGGTAGGGGTGTCCAAAATAACCGAGGAACCAAAAGAACCGAGGAACCGTACCGGGAACGGGACAGTATATTAGAACCATGGTACGGTTCTTGGCTCTTAAAACTCCAAAATTTCGGTTCTCGGGACGGTTCGGGTCGGAACCGTCCGGTTCTGGTACCTTCCCGAAAGAACCGACTTTTATAAAAATATTTAATTTTATAGGGTTTATTTGGGATATTGTGTACATGCAAGTATGCGACCTTTTAAAAAAATAGAAAAAACCCTACCTAAACTTAAAAACCCATAAACCTAAACCTTTAATCCATTGATTCTATCCAAAGATTCAAACATCATTCATCAATATGAAAGTAAGTTTTTTCTAAACTGGAATATTGAGTATCATGATAGCCGCATGTCGAACAGTTACATGTTGCTCAAGAATAACTAACAAAAAGTTGTAATTAACTATTGGTATTTGTTGTTCATTAAACTTAATGATAAAAGTCGAGAAACAATTAACAATTATGGTGTCACTGCATAATATATTGTCACCATGTAAGTTATTGTAAATTAGTCACCATGATTGATATATAATATTCTCAACGAGTTTGAAATTATTTTCGTGGATAATAAGTTTCCTATTACCGGATATATGTTTTTTTTGTTTGTAAGTCAAGTTGTGGAATACTATTAAGGTTGTCAACTTCTTTTGAAGTTCTACGAACCGAGTGTCGTAAATTTACATCTATCCAAACATATTTTTTTAACACTTTGGTACTCATGGGAATTATCGAAAATTCCGTCTCGAACCAAATCAGATCCGGAACCGAACCGAAAAACTTAGGACGGTTCTTGGTTCCACTTTTTCCTTATTTTCGGTTATCGGTTCTTTCGGTTCGGTTCCGGTTCGGGACGGTTCTAGTACCATGGACACCCCTATCAGTGCCGGCCCTGGCTATGGGCGGTACGGGCGACGGCCCAGGGCATCCAACTAATAGGGGGCATCATTTTCATGGTTCCGTTTGTAGGTTTTATTTCATGTTCTCATGATTCATTGTATGTGTTCTTTTTCCTCGTCCATGGAGGAAATGAATTGGGGAAGAAGAAGACTAAAGAGAGAGAAAAATTTAATTACAATATGTTTTACAATAAAAAAAGAAAGCCTTTGTTAAAAGAAAAGATACATGTAAAATGAATCGTTATATCACTATTTCCAATGTAACTTGTCGGTTTGCATATTTTTTAGTTTTAAATTATATTTTAATCTTCCTTTAATATTCTAATGAGCTTTGATACATGAGCCTAACTAAAGAGGTCTAAAAGAAGACCTAATGCATAAATAATTGTACAGTACTGTTATTGTACAATCTATTTATGCATTAGGTCTCTTTAGTTAGGTCCATTTATCATTTTCCTATTCTAATTTAATGATTTTCTTTCTAACTTATTCTTTTTTCTGACGTTTTAGTATTGTTTATAAAGAAACTAGCTTAGAGACCCGTTGACACCGGGTTAGTTTTTAAAGAAATAGATAAATGAGATGATAATAAAAGTAATAACGTAAATTTGTTACATTTAAAATATGTTTGAGTCACAATCGATTTACAACCATCGCGTTGCCAATCTAAAATAGATTGACTCGAACATAAAATGATGTGTGATTTCAATGATCAATTGAGTTGCTAACAAACTTTGTAACATTAAAAATAATGAACCATAGTATAATATAACGTGATTACACCAATGATACATACATGATATAACATGAACCTTATTCCAAGACCTTCAAGTACTTCTTTATACACGACATTTGTTGTGGTTTTGGAGAGATTACCATCCCGATCACAAACGACAACCTTGAACCCCGCTTGCTTTTTACTCTTGATACAAACAACGTCTGATTGTCCATGTGTGAACAGGGACGGGGCAAGTACAAACCAACTTTAGAAAGCGATTGCCGCGGCTTTTGTTGATTGTCATGGCAAAAGATACGATATCGGATATTGTTTCACGACAATCACGGGGATTTTTAAAGAAAATATGAAAATAAGATAATAAGAAAACAACTAACGTAAAAATATTTCATTAATATATGAAGAAATAATGAGATAATACGTGAATTATTCGATAATCAATTGAGTTTGTAACAATTAAAGTAATTACCGTCTGCGTTGTCGTCTCCAAATTTGATGATCTTGAATAGCAAATGACGTTTATGAGCACTAATCAATTTAATAGCCAATGTCCAATCGGTGAACACCTTGGGATCCATAATATATTATAATTTAAAATATGGTAAAAAAAATGTATGATATGTATATTGTACATACCTATTGAATCAATTGTATGATCATTGTATGTTGAAATCACAATAATCACATTCCCATCATCCACCACACTCTTAGTCATACTAAAAAAACAACACAATCATATCATTCAAAAAGATAAATCACAAATAATAGAAGAAGATTTGAACACATAACTTTGAATACACTCAATGCAAGGAAGCGGTTATTCCAATAAGCAATCCAATACACACCCTATAAGAAGTTGCAATAAGAAATCTGAAATAGCACTCAAATGTAGTTAATTTAATAAGCAATCTCATACAACCCGTATAAGCAATTATTCTAATAAGTAATCCCAGACAACCCCAATAAGCATTTTCTATAATAAATCCCAGACAACTCCTAAAATTATTTATTCTAACACGGGATACTTTTTCCTCGCGATCTTTGGTGGAACACGTTTATCCGATAGAGTAATTATCAAACTTGGTATGATAACTTTATTTCCAAAATGTGTTCCGTTAATTCTCACAATCTTTAGCTTATAGACCCGTGAAATCACGGGAATCTTAAAAAAAATTAGTGATTAAAGAGTTACGTGTAATATCATACAATGTTACTGCAACTAATACTCTCTCGTACAATATTCATTGTCAAGTTCGACCATAATATTTTATTGTGTAAATAGAAAAAATCTTAATTATTGGAATGATGTTGTAATCAAATCAATATTGTAAACGTTTCTCGCACACTTAACATAATGTGTTGAAAGTAATAGTCCTAAACAATACATGATCAACATAGAACACTCAACTTAATGCGTTGAAAGTAATAATTTGACACCAATGACACTCATGTATATAATAATAGTCCTAAACAATATGTTATCAACATATCAACTGATTCTTTGTTTGTTATCAATCATCTCAAGTTATTAACCATATAACTTTAACTGCATAGCATACTCAAGAGACTATTAAACAATACTGATTTTGGTAGACTGTAATCAAGTCGCTATTCATGATACACATGTAAATAGTATGAAAGAAATAATGAGATATATGAAAGAAATAATGAGATAAAACATGAATTACTCGATAATTGATTGAGTTTGTAACAATTAAAATAATAGACGCCCATACGTTGTCGTCTCCAAATTTGATGCTCTTGAATATCAAATGACGTCTTTGAGCGCTAATCAATTCGATAATCAATTGAGTTTGTACATACATATTGAACATTGATCATACACGTTAAAGACGTTTGTAGTACTTTATGAGATTTTACCATTTTCATCGCAAATGGCAAACTTCAAAAGCAACACCTGCAATAAAGTACTATAGCAAGTTATAATGGATACAGTAACTAACATGCATACGGTAATGAAGTAAAGACGGCTAATAGCGAGCCAACAGCTGCAATAAAATACATATGTAGCTTATAATATAGATAACTAATATACATATGGTAAAAGTAAAAACGACTAATAGCGGACAAAATGACATACTTTAATGTGAATATAATGTTACCAGTAAAATAAAAAACACAAAATAAATATTGAAATAGACAGTTGTATATGAGTTAAATGCGTGCTCAAAAACGTCTAACTGATATATATGTGTAGGTTGGATCAGTAACTTCATTATGGGTCACACCTATGGGTTCTGGTCTATCATCGGCATCACAAGCTTAAGGACTAAAGTGGGTCATATTTGTCATAGATTACATAAAAAATTTCATGGATCATTTGGAGTTTAAGCACTAAAGTGGGTTAGTTCCTCGATTCAAATGTCGTTGCAAAGAAAAGCAACACGTGCATTATTGGTTTATTTCAATCACCATATTCTGTAAGAATAAAAAGAAGAAATAAGTTGTACTCAATACTGACCTACTAATATCATAAATTTCAAAGCCTTGACCTTTCGAATTACCTATATTAAAAATTTTGACTTACCTATATCAGAAATTTGTTAGCCATACCTGCATCAGAAAATTGTGTCGTCTGCGTACTTGAAAACTGACACAAAGTAATCCTATTATTAATCTTTATACCCAGTTCCTTTAACGCCTTGTTCGACCCAATCCTATGCATAAACATATAAAAGTGTAAGCTTTTCAATTACCTTTAACCTTATCAACAACAGCTTGTATAAAGCACTTGTAAAAGAAAATGAACTTGGATATTTAAAATTTTGTTTGCAAGTTATAAATAGCTTAGTCGAATTGTTTGCTAATAACTTCTTCAAAACTATATGCCGGAGTACCGGACGCAAATACCCTGTTGATGATGTTTGATCGAAAAAATTAAGAAATATTAGAGTAACGATAATAGGATTTCGCAATATGGTGTGACTAACGTACACACATTCTTTTCAAGCATTTCACATAAACCACTTGCGTGGATTAAGCTTAAATATAAATAATATCTAGCTTAATTCCAGATCAAAATGTAGTTGGGTCAAATTGACACTACTAAATGGGTTTGGGTCAAATTAGTTGGGTCAAATACCAGATCATAATATCTAGCTTAAGCATGAGTTGAACTCACAGACATACATTTTTGTACTTTTTTTTTTTTTTTTTTTTTTTTTTTTTTTTTTTTTAATTTTACATATGAATCATATTAATAATTTTAGGATGCTACTTTGGTGTTCTAAAAGTTTTGCATCTATATTAGTCGAGCATTTAATTTAGTCATTTAATCCCTAGACATAGTACATTTGCAAAACTATGACATTATCCTTTTAATTAATGATTTCATGTAGCTTGTAAATAAGCTAATTACATAGGTAGTGAAAAAGAAAGAAATAAACCTCAAAGCCAAGAACGAAGAAATTTTCTTGGTTAATAGGAGTGATACAGCTTCTGTAAGTAATGTAGATTTCTGACCCAACTTCCTTGATGGATGATGATGAGTCTTTAACCAATCCCAAACACCACCTAACCTTACCAGCTGATGCTCCAAGCCATGCCCTTGCAAAGACACATAATAAGAAGGGTAACGTTAATCATTTTAAACAGGAAAAACATGAATAACTACTACTGGCATGGAAAACAATATACATCTCTTGTAGCCACTTGAGAATTGGATTGCCTCCATCGAGAAACGATTGCAATCACAAAGACATACTGAATTCAATGCAGAAAACTTTTAGAATTTTTTTCCTCCTATATGTAACATGTTGTTTCGTGACATTGCCTTGTAGGACTCGATTGCATTCACCAATGAGCTATGAGCTTAAATAAGGAGTTGGGTCTTCACTTTAGAAAAAGGTTCACCTGGTATGCCAACAGTTTCTACCAATCGGCTATCTTCCATTTATATCAGCAGCAAAGCTCAACATCCTTCTCCACGTTGGCTTTCTAAAAACAAATTATTCGACAGAAAAAACCTATTTGAAGTTTAGCAACATTAACATTAAAAGTACACATTCTAACCATCAATAACTATAACTTTTACCTCAATTTCATGCTTACAGATTTCTTCTTTGTTAGCTTCTGATATTGCACTTCTTTTCACCTCAAATACAACGACAACTAAGCGAAAACCAAGAAAACCTCGTAAGATAATCTAAAAAGTGAGCGCATGATTGAACATATCATAATCCAAAAAGTAAGATAATCTCATAATTTGTACAGACTATTATCAACAATATAAAAGCTAAAAATTTAAAGGGGTGTTTAGCTCAGCGTACATGATAGGCTTATATGCTTCTATTGAAAGTTTAATTAACCCATAAGCTCATTTCGAATGAAAGTTCTATTTTACATAAACATCAAAATTTAATAAGCTTTATAAGATCATTTTTAATGGCTTATGACCTTGGTAGCTTATGTAGTCTTATTACATAACCTCATCTGCATAAGCCATTAAAATGAGCTTATAAAGCTTGTCAGTTTTCCAATAAGCTAATAAGACTATCAAATTAGCTAAAAAAACAAATAAGAGTTACTTACACTTGGTCTGATTATCAGGCTTCTTTGAGTACCTCACCTACAAATATTATAAAATGATTAGTTTTTGTTAATAAAAAAAGTGAGCGCATGATATCATAACCCAAATAGATTATTTACCTTTTTATGAAGCTCGGAAATAGATTCATGCATGAGTTGGTTCTGCAAAAATCAACCTATAACGACTAAGCTATAGTTTTTATGTACATACCATAAAGGTTGAAATATATGATCTACTTACCTTTTGTGTTCTTATTCTCTTAAGAGCTGTATCTAGTTGTTGCTCCACATTATGTAACTGTACCAAATTATTACCTCTACTACATATATGTGCATCATGCCCCCAAATGGTGTTTCACAAGTAAGAGAAATTAGAAAGTTGAATAGATGTTTACCGGTGAGAATAATTAGCCAACTTTGTTTAGCCCGCTTCACCACATTCTATACGTTGTTTACATATGTTAATACAAATAAGCCGTAAAAACGTTTATTTATATTTTACGATCTTCTAATGTTTTGTCGATAACAAAAGTAAAATCATATTAACGAAACAAATAAAATACGTAAATGGTTTGAACTAATAGTTTTATAACACACTTACGTTTTCATATAAAACACTATAACAAGATTAAGTGATTTTATATTTTAGATACACATGTACAACAACTAGTGTTTACATATTGGGTTAATACATACTTATATTAAGTACACTAAAATGGGTAAAAACAAGTATATACTAAAATGGGTAAAAGCAAGTATATACTAAATAGATAAAAACTAGCAAATGGTTTTGACCCATAACCCATGGTTTTATATATACCACTTACACAAGTTCAATGTATTCATAAGGTACATTGTATCTAAATTGAAAACCATGGATCAACCCATAACCCATGACCCATGACCCATAACCCAAAATACCCATGGGCAAGAGAGGCGGACCACGAATCCCTAGCTTTGTGCTAGCGGATCCCAGTGGAAGGGATCAAGTGGGATCCGGGAAAGCGATGGGTTTTCCTCTATAAATAGTGAGCCATTTCTTCATTAATTCTCACCCTCTCCAACATACTTTCTCCCCGAGTTAAATCTCACTAACCATAGATCCAAGAGATCTATGTTTGTAGTTTTGTTTTGTGTGATCTTGTAGGTTCCTCTTAAGGGAAGATCACCACCTTTGAAGTCGAGCAAGCTCAAGTCCATGAGTTGCCAAGCTTCTCATCATCAAGGCTATTGAAGTCCTCTTGTTGATGATCCCTTTCTTTCTTCAAAGAAGCGTAGTGTTAAAGACATTAGTGAAAGATGTCTCAAGTGTCAAGACGAAGATATTAGTGAAGGGTATCTATCGTCTATAAGATAAGCACTTGTGGTAGGTGCTTAGAAGTCAAGACAAGAAGCATTAGTGAAAGGTGCTTAGAAGTGAAGACACAAGACATTAGTGAAAGGTGTCTTGTAGATCTAATCAAAGACATTAGTGAAAGGTGTCTTGTAGATCTAATCAAAGACATTAGTGAAAGGTGTCTTATAGATCTAATCAAAGGCATTAGTGAAAGGTGCCTTAGATGTACATTCGATATGGTGTGTTCGATGTACTAGATAGACTAGCATTAGATCCAAGGATATTGATGTCCTTGATGATGTTGTAAAGGAGTAGATCTCCTTTGGGATTAGTCGTTGGTGTAGTGTGGTAGTAGTTCCTCCATTGCAATGGAACTAGGTGCTTAGCCTAGTACCTAATAAAGGGTAGGCGACGTTGTGAAGGTGTAGTTCACCTAAGGTGTGAAAGAACTTCGGTGGTTAGCCTAGCACCGTATAAAGGGTAAGCGACGTTGTGTTAGGTGTGGTTCGCCTTGGTGTGAAAGAACTCGGTATTTAGCTTTGTCTGGGAAAAAGGTTAAGGGCGTTGTGAAGGCTTCTCCGCCATAAGGAGATTGGTGTAGTGATTACAAACTCTCGAGTAGGTGACTCGGGAGTGGAGTAGGCAAGGAAGGTAGCCTTGTGGCCGAACCACTATAAATACTCGCGTTGTGGTTTTGTGCTTCTTACTCTTATCTTTTCATTACATATCTTTATATGCTTGTTTATCAACATCCAACACACACAACCAAATAGATTGACATAAGTCGATCTAAATAGTTTAAAAGGAAGTTTTAATTGGTAAAACTATTCAACCCCCTTCTAGTTTTCCACAATTGGCATCGAGCTTCGTTACAAGTTTCTTGAAGTATATTGTACTTTAAAAACTTGATACGATCCATAGTTAATTGAAAACTACAAAGAAGGTTTTTCATAAAACAAACACCATGTTTTTCAAAACTATATGTTTGGATGTTGAGTTGATAACAACATTTTTTTATGTATATATTTTTAATTGCACTAATCTTCCTTGTGATATTGATTAGTCAAAGCTCATACTCACCAAGCTTTAGGGTTGCTTGGTAACAAGAATACCTTCCTTAAGAAGGTATCTTAGACGCAAAAGAGCGGGAATCGTCTAAGTGACATTTGTCATTTGTAAAAGACATTCCTAAGTGCATTCGAGGTATGACTTTCTACTTATATCTAAATGATACTTGTTTAGTATATAAGTGTTATTTGCTAGGCTTTTATTTGAGTAGATTTTGTGTTTACACATGTTTTACATGTAGCTCGTTAGGAAGCTTGTTTTCACATACGTGTTATTTTTCTCGTCTATAGTCATAGTATGTAGAGCTTATGCTTTATTTCTTCTAATAAAACAAAAAACACAATTTCAAAATTCCTCCTTCCCTATTAATAAACCCACTCGACGCACACTTTTTCAACCTCAACTTTTCAAATTTTCCAATTTCAAAATTTCCTCTCATTCAAAAACTTCATCTTCTTCTTCATTCCATCTCTTCCTAAACCAAGAAGATCCGTCATCAACATGGTTTACATCGCACTCGTGCTCATCGCCCTAACACTCATCGCACTTGTGTTCCCTATGATGAAGTTCATACGGAGACATTTACTTTGTGTTGTTAATCTATATTGGGGTCATTTACCTAATCTTTTGTATCATCCTTAGCATTGAAATGCAATATTATTAATTATCTATTTTATCTAGGATGTTTGTGTTATTTTTGTGTTTCATTTCTTTTGATCTATATGTTATATTCTTTCGTGATACATTAGATGTCATGTATGCATGCTAAAAGAAAATGTAGGATAAAACATACTTCATGGTACAATAACCGTAAAACCTATGTTTTTATTAAAAGCGGTTCATTATTACAGATCCACGGATCCGGAAGTTACACTAGCGGATCCCTTTTGAAAAGGAACCGTGGGATCCGTCCTCTTTGGAAAACAGTTTTCATGCAAGATTAAAATCACTATCTTCCAAAATAATAATCCACTAGAGCTTCAAAACCATGGGTTAGCTAAATACTAATTGTTAATAGAATATCTAGTAAAAGCGTTAGATTATTATAGGTTGACCATAAACGTCTTCCTAATTAACCCATCACTTTATAGGTTCAACTATGACGCATGAATACGAGTTTTATTTTTCACTCACTAGCGTCTACACCCGAACATTTCCTTGAGCCCAACACACCGGCAATCATGTACGTGGGTTCAATAATCTCGAAACCGCTACTTCCATGAAGGACGATTGTAGACACCTCTCTACAATTCGAAGAAGGTATCAATACCTCCTTCCGAGCCATAGGACTAGAATGTCTTCTTGAAATTAACGAAGATATGTCCAAGGTTCATAATGGAATTCTTCCGTCAAGTGGAACTCGCTCGTAACGAGGATCGCTCTTTATCTCTTTGGTTTTATATCAAAACCAAAATTCACTTTAAGCCTTGGGCATTTTGCTCACATCCTCGAATTCCAAACCATGGACAATGTGCCTTCACATCAAGATTGGTCTCTTGACTCTCTTCAATTTTCGTGAAGAAAATAGCCCATATTGTTCACACATACCTCTCCGGAAGAATTAACACGCATGATATGCAAACCTCGACCATATTACTCCAATCCAAACATTATCCATACACGGGATATCCGAGAAGAGTATAAACTGCCGCTCTTTATTCTACGTGAAAATGTTTGGAGTCTTAGGGAAATCGAGATATTCTTCCCGCTTGTTGTGCTCACATGTTGTAATCGTTTGCTAACACAACAACTATACAATCTCGCCTACTTCTTCGCAAGGCGATTGCAAATCTTCAAGGCTCCAAGAATAAACTCATTCCTTATGGAATGTTCTTGACACGCCTATCACAATGTTATGCACTTCCATCCTCAATTTCAAAGTCCGTTGTACGTGCTTGTGAACAAGATGATGGAACCGCTAAACATATCTCTCATGAAGACGTTCTTCATTCATGATTCCACCAATACCCATCAATCACATAATGATCCTCCTAGTGAAGACACTCAAGGAACCTAGAATAGTCAAATAGGATCTATTCTACTCCTTAGTTATCAATGTAATCCTATCTCTTTCATGAAATAAAACATCTTACATTTGATATCCTAGTTTTAGAACTCCTTTAAACAAAACTTGGAATATAATGCATGTCATGATCATTGCATACCTTTAGTAAAGGTTACATCTAGCGAGATAGACGGATCCCAAATGTTGTACTAAACGGATCCCTACATCTAGGAATCGTGGGATCAAGAAACAGAAAATGCAATTGCAAGCATTATATGTCAAACACATCACTTAGAACACCTCACACTAAGCTAAACATAGTGTCTTAAGATTGATCAAGACTTTATCAAGATAGGTTGACCTTTCCTACTCTTTCCAACTCACATAGATCACATTTTAAGGCTTTGTTAGATCTATCATTTCAAATCCATCACTCTTCCGCCTCAAAACTCACACTTCATCTTTTACTTGATTTCTCACAACTAGGTTAGAAATCCTTCGATTATGACATTATTGATCATTAATCAACCTCACCTCAAAATTGATCAAAGTTGATCAAATCCTAGTTTTCCCATCTCAAAACCATTAGGATATTTTCCAAACACAATCCTAAGACACAACCCGATCTCTAGGATCATTTAGTTTTATTCAACTTGATTGACATCTTTAATGTCATCCTTGGCCATCCATTGGTATTTTTTTTAGTTCCAAATCCTTCCATAAATAACAATCATTAGCTACACCACTCATTTCCTTCAAACACTTAAGCACCCTTCATTTAAAACACTTGGGAGAACTGAAACACTCAAGGTGATGTAGGTCTAGGATCTTAGAAACATCATTTCCACTCTTTCATAAATCTGCGAACGCGGATCCCTAGAACTAGCCTAGACGGATCCCTCCGAGAAGGGAACCGTGGGATCCGGATGACGCCTATGACAAATCTTGGTAAAACAATCATTTCAACTCATCTTCCTAACTCAAACACCCCATCTCATCTTAAATGAGTTCCTAGAACAACACAACCTCTCAGAGTTGACTCTTGTGCATGCTAATCTTCACATTCCAATGAACCTTAGTGGCTTAAGGCTTAAATGCACTTTCCAAATCTCTTGGTTTATAAACCACCTTGTTAGGATCTCCATAGTCATCACTCACATCCTAACTTTCAACCTTTGCAATCTCTTCAAATCATCTCATCATGAGAAAACCCCAAGTAACAACCTATCCACCAAAGAACCACCCATCAAAAGGGCTCGTGTTGTACGAAATCTCTTCAACCGAATCATCTCCGTCAAACCAATCAAACCAATTCCTAGAAGGTTAGTACCACAAAATTACCTATGCCAAACACCACCATACCTCCTAGGCCAAACAATATCATCTCCACTAAACCATCTCCATTGGTTCCTAGAGCTATCTCTTTTACATCCCCACAATCATCACCTCACCTCTACAATTTAGAGGACTTACCACCTAGGCCGCCTCATCCGCTCGCCGACAACATTCTCCTCATTAGAGGAACAATGATTCAAAATCAAGGTGTTGAGTCAACACTTGCTCCGGCTTCCTTTTCGCGTTTCCATCATATAATCCTATTTGGATTATAAGAAATCACCAAAGTCAACCACCCGACCTTATGGAAGTTGACACATCTTTACCACCATCATCATTCTTGATCGAACCATTCCTAAATGAACCTCCACCAATTCCTCCATCATTCGAGGCCCTCAACCCACTTCAATTGATCCTTTGAATATAGCCACTTCATTTCATCCACCACCACTACCTAGCCATGACAAAGATTGCTATCATTGTCAACATGTTGAAAGTTTGATACATGAAGTACGAGAAGACCAACGTTTCATGTTCTATCATCTCCTCGAACGCTTGACGAGATTAAACCTAAACATAACTTGAGCTAGAGGATTATAGTGGTGTCTAAGCTTCAAGCGTTAGTTGGTCTAAGAAATTCGAGTTATGTATTGTCTATTTTCTTATTTTTGAGTCATGTATATCATAACTCTTGTTTTATTAAATGGAATTACATGCTACTTGTTATTTCATTGAGCATATGATTACTTTGTATTCATATCTCATTTGTGTGATAACATTACTTGTTATATCACCTTTTTGATTTTAGTCATCGGCCAGACGGATCCTCAAGATTGCCTAGACGGATCCCTACTAGAAGGAACCGTGAAGTCGAATGTTTTTCTTTATCACATTTGTGAATTGTGAATTATACTTGCTTTCTAACCTTTGTTTTGTAGTATTTCAATTCACACATGAAGACCTTGACATCCTAAAGCTGGGGAGCTTTATGTCAAAGCAATACATTGCAAATTACTTGCAATACTAGATTTACTTTTCATAACTTCCCATTGCAAAGTTGCAATCATCTGGGGAGCAAACCTAGTTGCAAATGATCTAGATTAGAATTACTTTCTTGACGCCCTACATAGGGATGGACTGTCAAGGGAGTAAGACGAGATCTATTCCGTTACTTACTCTTTCTTTTTTTGTTTTTCTTTCTCTTTCACATGTTTTTTCTTTAAAAAACAATGTGTTGCTTTTCTTCAAACACTTTTGTTTCGAAAAAGGGGAGAAGAAAGTAAAAACTCTAAATTCAAACGCTACAATTTTAGCTTTTCCTTAAAATAATTTTATGTTTTGTCATCAACAAAAGGGAGATTGTTAATACAAATAAGCCGTAAAACGCTTATTTATATTTTACGATCTTCTAATGTTTTGTCGATAACAAAAGTAAAATCATATTAACGAAAACAAATAAAATACGTAAATGGTTTGAACTAATAGTTTTATAACACACTTACGTTTTCATATAAAACACTATAACAAGATTAAGTGATTTTATATTTTAGATACACATGTACAACAACTAGTGTTTACATATTGGGTTAATACATACTTATATTAAGTACACTAAAATGGGTAAAACAAGTATATACTAAAATGGGTAAAAGCAAGTATATACTAAATAGATAAAAACTAGCAAATGGTTTTGACCCATAACCCATGGTTTTATATATACCACTTACACAAGTTCAATGTATTCTTAAGGTACATTGTATCTAAATTGAAAACCATGGATCAACCCATAACCCATGACCTATGACCCATAACCCAAAATACCCATGGGCAAAGAGAGCGGACCACGGATCCCTAGCTTTGTGCTAGCCGGATCCCAGTGGAAGGATCCGTGGGATCCGGGAAGCGATGAGGTTTTCCTCTATAAATAGTGAGCCATTTCTTCATTAATTCTCACCCTCTCCAACATACTTTCTCCCAGAGTTAAATTCACTCAACCATAGATCCAAGAGATCTATGTTTGTAGTTTTGTTTTGTGTGATCTTGTAGGTTCCTCTTAAAGGAAGATCACCACCTTGAAGTCGAGCAAGCTCAAGTCCATGAGTCGCCAAGCTTCCTCATCATCAAGGCTATTGAAGTCCTCTTGTTGATGATCCCTTTCTTTCTTCAAAGAAGCGTAGTGTTAAAGACATTAGTGAAAGATGTCTCAGTGTCAAGGCGAAGATATTAGTGAAGGTATCTATCGCTCTATAAGATAAGCACTTGTGGTAGGTGCTTAGAAGTCAAGACAAGAAGCATTAGTGAAAGGTGCTTAGAAGTGAAGACAAGACATTAGTGAAAGGTGTCTTGTAGATCTAATCAAAGACATTAGTGAAAGGCGTCTTGTAGATCTAATCAAAGACATTAGTGAAAGGTGTCTTATAGATCTAATCAAAGGCATTAGTGAAAGGTGCCTTAGATGTACATTCGATATGGTGTGTTTCGATGTACTAGATAGACTAGCATTAGATCCAAGGATATTGATGTCCTTGATGATGTTGTAAAGAGTAGATCTCCTTTGGGATTAGTCGTTGGTGTAGTGTCGTAGTAGTTCCTCCATTGCAATGGAACTAGGTGCTAGCCTAGTACCTAATAAAGGGTAGGCGACGTTGTGAAGGTGTAGTTCACCTAAGGTGTGAAAGAACTCGTGGTTAGCCTAGCACCGTATAAAGGGTAAGCGACGTTGTGTTAGGTGTGGTTCGCCTTGGTGTGAAAGAACTCGGTATTTAGCTTTGTACCGAAAAAGGTTAAGCGACGTTGTGAAGGCTTCTCCGCCATAAGGAGATTGGTGTAGTGATTACAAACTCTCGAGTAGGTGACTCGGGGAGTGGAGTAGGGCAAGGAAGGTGTCCTTGTAGCCGAACCACTATAAATACTTGCGTTGTGGTTTTGTGCTTCTTACTCTTATCTTTTCATTACATATCTTTATATGCTTGTTTATCAACATCCAACACACACAACCAAATAGATTGACATAAGTCGATCTAAATAGTTTAAAAGGAAGTTTTAATTGGTAAAACTATTCAACCCCCCTTCTAGTTTTCCACAACATAGTTCAAGCTTCGACCCCTACACAAATATTTAACCATTAGTCTAAGTTTTGTACGTTGTGCATAGCGTTAAACAAACATACTGTAATACAGATAATTGCAGATATATTTTTATTTTACCAGGAAAATAGTTGATGTCAATAACGTAGAACCGATCTTTGGTTCCATGCCCACGAATCATATCCAAGTTGAACAAATAAAGACCCTACATCAAGCATGTTTAAGTGGTCTTACAAATGGGTCGTGAGAAAAAACTACATATAGTCATAAACTAATGTGTTGGCCAAAGCAACAAAATTAATGTTGATGCATTCGTAAGAGACATGAGGATTACCAACAAGATCGAAGCTCTCTAGCAAGTCGCCGAGTAAAGCTCGTGGAGGAAGCTCTACAAAACAATGTACAATAAATTAGATCCATATACAACATAGAATTTATGATTTCTAATAGTATAGATGGCAAGTTTGACCCATCTATATTCAAACTCATACCAAAGAACTACCCATTTTGACCCAAACCCATTACCAAACCCACTGAATCGCTCATTTTGCTACCTACTGGCGACATTTATACAAACTTCGGTTTAGGGATTTAATGTAAATTACTCAGATACTGACTAAAGTATTTTAATTGATGTTTACGGATTAATGTGACCCAAAGAAGAAATATGAGTGAATCGGTTTAGGATTTAATGTCCTAATACCGATCTATACATTAACCATCAAAACTACAACATTTTGGCATTACCTGAAATTAGAACTCATCTAACTTCTTAAGAAATATTAAAAACACCTAACTAAACCTATTAATAATAATATGTTTATCCTTAATCAAATAAAAAAATTTACACATAAATAACCAAATAACTTGTTGAAAAACCATAACCAAACAGCCCCTTACTTGTGAAACACCATTTGGAGGCACAATTAGAAGATGCACAAGTTCTAGCGTCCGGTAAGAGCAAATAAGTGTATAGTGCTGAAATTTAGTTTGTCAAACATACCATGTACATATATAACATATATACGCAATGGAAAGAATTATACAATGTCAATGCAACTTTCACACCATCAACTACCTCAGGCGGTAAGCCAACCTCTCAAACATCTTCATATCGCAATAAACGTTTGTACAATTAGTTCGAAAAATACATGGCACATTATAATGATATTAAACTCATCACCGAGATAAACATTTGTAGGATTAATTCCCAAATTTATTGTACTATTAGCAAACAACAATCTTCTTTATTCCAGAACAAAATAGTTGAATGAGTCGAGATGTCCTTCACCAAACCTCTTTTATTACACCAACATAGGCAAATTTTAATCCTTGATCGCTCTCTTTCAAAAACTATGGTTTGTTTATTGATGCAAACAAAGTACTTTTTAACAAAAACTTAATTATTTAAAATTACAACCAACATTACTTTGTGTTGTTGATTATATCATATATTTGAATCGAAACAACTATCTTGAGAAACTATCCTAAATTTAAACATAATCAATTGAAGTATATCGATATTTGAATCGAAACAAAATAATTGTAATTTGCAACTAATAATTCAAACCCCAAATTTTTAATTAAATCAGATTACCAAATTTTCCATTTTGACAAAGATATAAATGATGAACTCAGTGATGTAACCAGAAAGTTTTCTTCATTATCGTTGAATCGGAATGGCATAGAAGATTATGGAAAGGGTTAATGCTAATGGTTGAAATAGGTGAACCGAAACTCCAAATTCAAAACTGAATAAGGGAGCGTGTAGAGGAAGATAGGAGGTGTATACCGTGTTTTGATATATGGATTGTTTTGAATGTGTTGACTAATTGTAAATGACTAATTAGGAGTTTCAATACATTCATTTTAAAAACGTCTTGCATAAAGTAATTGTACTTAGAAGCTAAATAAGGTAGGGCATTAAACCAATTTTTACTATTAGCAGCAACAATCTTCTTTATTCCCGGCGTAACAAAATAGTTGAATGAGTCGAGATGTCCCTTCACCAAACCTCGCACCTGTTACACCAACATAGGCAAATTTTAATCCTTCAGACTGCTCTCTTTCAAAAACTATGGTTTGTTTATTGATGCAAACAAAGTACTTTTTAACAAAAACTTAATTATTTAAAATTACAACCAACATTACTTTGTGTTGTTGATTATATCATATATTTGAATCGAAACAACTATCTTGAGAAACTATCCTAAATTTAAACATAATCAATTGAAGTATATCAAATATTTGAATCGAAACAAAATAATTGTAATTTGCAACTAATAATTCGAAACCCTAAATTTATAATTAAATCGGTACTTACCAATTTTTCCATTTTGACAGCATATAAGTGATGAACTCAGTGATGTAACCAGAAAGTTTTCTTCATTGTCGTTGAATCGGAATGGCATAGAAGATTATGGAAAGGGTTAATGCTAATGGTTGAAATAGGTGAACCGAAACTGCAAATTCCAAACTGAATAAGGGAGCGTGTAGAGGAAGATAGGAGGTGTATACCGTGTTTTGATATATGGATTGTTTTGAATGTGTTGACTAATTGTAAATGACTAATTAGGAGTTTCAATACATTCATTTTAAAAACGCCTTGCATAAAGTAATTGTACTTTGAATTAAATAAGGTAGGCATTAAACCAATTTTAATGCAGGGCGCTTGAGAGAAGATCTTTTATTTTATTATATATAATAGCATGCCACCGCCGGGCTTGGCCAAATTTTCGAATTATTTAAGATAAAATTAATAATATAGTTTTAAAATATCGTTAAACTTAATATAATGTTCACAATAAAAATAAGTTTCGCCAATCATAATCACAAAAGAAAAAAGATACATATCTATTATATAGTAGGCGTAATGAAAATGAAGAAAGATACTCATAATCTGTGAATAACATCTTTATACACGACGTTTGTCGTAGCATTGGTGTAGTTATCATCTTTGTCACAACATAACACTTTAAGACCTTTTTTGCTCTTTACTCTTGAAACACTTACTACCACGTTGCAAGTGTTTTCATGGTTAATTCAAAATGAAAACTTGAGATCATGTCATATACCTCATGTGATATTGACTTCATTCCAAAGGAATACGCAAACATAGTAACATATATCATCTACTAAAACCCGAATATTGGAGAACCAGATGACAATTAAAATAGCTGCCTATCACTATACTGAATTCAAAAAAATTCGCAAGCATTATAATATACCTAACAGTGTTTTCATGTTGCATTTCTTTCAACACAAATATTGCTCTTATAGCTATGTTAGGCACTCCCTCATTTTCCTTGATGCAAATTATCTTTATGACAATAGGTTCATTAGCGAGTTTGTCACGGCCCTGTAGACCTTACCATATGCTCCTTCACCAATCTTCTTAATCATCTTCTACTGTATTCGTTCAAAAGATCACAAACCCAGTAGGGTCAAAACAATAATTTTAAAAGTCGTATAGGAATACCTGAAATTCATTTAGTCATACCTTGTCCATCGTCGTACTTTGGTCTGCATTAATTTGTAACCAACAAAGAAGATAAATTCATTAATAGAATTAGACAAGACCATCAAAAAAAAAAAAAAAAAAAAAAAAAAACCATTAACAGCATGAATTACTATAAAATATGCAAAATATAGCAGCTAGATTGTTTCAATTCCAATTGGTTACAGGTTATATGACACTAAAATGCTCTAAAGTCTAAACTATTAAGGAATGTGCAACTAAAGTGCAAGTTGACCTACTTTAACAATATTTCACAACATTAGTGTACGGTTATATCCGTAAAGCATCTCTATTTTCCGCAAATACTCAATAACTAAAAATATATATTATTTGTTTAACTGAAGTCATCATCATACTAATTAGTGAAAACTGGGTAAATGATGTGTTTCAAATGGAAGCATAACAATATATAAGAAGTAAAACTTACGTTCATATCCACTTCGTTTAGTGAGCCGATAAAAGAAGTTGGGGGTAACTTGTACAAACTGCAAATTATTTAATAGTCTATATAAACGTTACAATTTTATATGCTAAATGGATCATACTAATCAGATGAGGAGTCGAATTAATTTTTGGAAAATTTTGATAAATCAATACATCTTTAAATAAGCATAAGGAATCATGCAACTACGACCAGCAAATATCGTTAAGCAAAAACAGTTGAAGATGGAACATGCTTTCAGAATTAAACTTATGTCATCCATATAGCTTCATATATAGGGGTGTTTGGTTATTAGTGCTACAGGGGAGTTTGGTGGTGTTTAGTGATGCAAGCTGCATGTTTGTTATACAGGGAGAGTTGAAGGATTAATCATTATAAATATATTGAAAGAAGTAAAGAAAATTATGCGAGGTTCCACAAACCTGACCAATGTCCATCTAAAAAAATGACTTGTTTATAAATATGTAGCTTCAAGTGCAATTGTGTATTTATCAAAGACTTACATTGTGGTTCCAGCTTCTCAATCTTCAAGAGTCTCCCCAACCCAAGCGATCGCCTTCAAACATTAAAAAACAATTTACTTCACTCTTAAAGAAAACTTGTAACTTTGATTCCGTTTGATATAAGTTCTCAAATTACAATAACTTGTCATAACTCATAAGTATCGAAACACAAATAAGTTGTTTATAGCAGCTACTATGGAGGTACTTACTGACATGTAGGCATGATTCCATGGGTGTGTATGGATAAATACACTTTTTGACTATCCTCTATCATTTGAGCAACCATTATTAATCGTTTTAATTAAAACTGCCACAAAATCAACATAAAAATGATTAATATCCAAAATCACCTATTTCAAAATCCTGGAGATATAAACAAAACCCACATTACCCATTTTGGGTTAAGTTGGTGGAAATTGCTACTGCTAAACCCAAATTTTGTAGACCACCAGACTCTGAAAAAGAATGAATAGAATAAGAATTAATTACAAATCTAATATTCAAATTTACATGAAAAGATACATATATTGACTCTTTCAAAATGGAACACTTATATATCGAAAGAGTTATAATGTGATGAAACACCTCATCCAGCATAACAATCTGTACCACTTCCGCCACCAGTTCTTCTCAACATGTCAAATGCAACTTTAGAACTGTAAAAAAGTCTATATTTTTCATCATCAACAAATAAGTTGATCACCTGAACATCAATCAGTTATGTCTTCTTCAATTTTTGTAAGTGGCTACTGGTATTTGGATCAAAGACACTACCACTACAGCCATATTCTTGAGCAAAGTCGAGAAGAACTGTAAAATAGGAAAAAAGAACAACATAAATCTTCTGAAAAAACGCTAATACTGAGCAATATAAGTGAGCCGCTTACCTCTTAGTTGAAGCCCGGGTGACCTTTGTTCATTTGTTTCGCTTGATGGTTGTGTGTGAGAATAATCTCATTACTGCTGCCACTTGTTAATAAATAAGAAGATAATTAAGCAATTCCAAACACCCCACGCATCATGCTTATGGCAACAGACTCACAAATAGTTCAAAAAATTCATATGAATGTTCATACTATCTAATAAATCGAGACCATGTTCAAACATACCTGTCAAAGACCAAAAAAATCTCAAATTTGCAGCTTACTTATCGATTTTAGAAACCCACATAACGTGACAGATTTGTAACATAATAGTTTAAGTATAAGGTGGGTGATCTTAGCGCTAACAATGGATATCTGTAAAGATGTTATTACCAGTTACTAACTAAACATTAAATATACAGCAATGATGCATGGACCTTAAGTTAGCAATTTGATTTTAAGTGGCTATTAAACTTACTTTGAAATCAACTTTAAGGACAACCTTGTTTCCCATGTAAAGAGCCCCCATCAGATATAAGGTAAATGCCGAATGCAGGCTATAATACCGAAATGAATAATGGATGCCGATGTACCATTTTCATGAAAAAAATCATACCATTTCCTGAGAGGGTGTATGAAAATGGATGTCTGACCTCAAAGGTATCCTTCTGCAGCAGTGATTTTAGTTCAATCAATGACCCGATTTGTTACTTCTCGAGTTTCACATGATAATTTTGAACATGAGTGCTTATTATTCTATCTAATTTACACGCTATAATGTTGACCCGTTCAGCAACTTGCCCATAATGTCATATGGTTTAGCTACTAACGTCACTGATCAAAGAAAACTACATTATACTTTATATGAGCTCGACCAAAAGGCCCCGGGTAGGATCATGGTAATAGCCTATTTGAAACCGATAACCGTGATACATACTCCACAGTATCCCCTCATATCTAAAGTTTCTCTTTATATGCTTTTTTAATTGTATTTAAATTTATGTCTTTTATTTGTATTAAAAGGCTAAGGTACACAGGGGGAATGACACAAATACCTTATGGTTCGCTGAGATGCATGTTGAAAGTAACCTCAAATTGCATGTGTTCACCCATGCGCATAAGATCCAACACTATGGAAAAAAAATCCAAACCGACCCATCCATTAAGAAATTAGCAAAAGCATACTACATTCGCACTATAAGAAACACAAAATAAAAGCTCACCAAGTTTTGCTATATTACCAAAAAATTTACTCATCACAGGCTTATTCTCTTGAATTGGTTACTCGGCTCGTAGCTTTTCCACCCTCCAGTATCGATCTTTATCCTATAAATAAATAAACAATTATAATCAATTTGAAAACCAACATCGCTGTCAAATTATTACCACTCCAGATAACAACTTTCCAACCTCGTCATCATTTGCCAATAGAACATGCCTTGGGATAATTCTTGTCTTCTTATTGTCTCTCGCTGAGTTTCCAACTAATTCCAAAACTTGTATACACATACACCATCATTTATTTAGTCAAAAGCTTATTTTGCAAACACAAACCCAAACACCCCTTTATCAGTAGTTGGTTGCTTACATCATTATGACCACTAATTAGGCGCTCGTGATGTGCTTTCTTCGCATTTTCACGCCCACGCCAATATCCTTTTCAAGATCGTTGATCTTCTTCCTTATTTTTCTTTCTTTCCTTTCTGATCCATTTTTTCTCTTGTACTTGATTCATAACCGGTTAAACATGTTTCATTAGCTGAGTTAAACGGGTCATAAATTGCAGAACATGTTTTCAATCATATTTAAAAAAAACGGAATTAACTATTTACAGAAATAAGATAGTTTTGTTGGGTCAGTCCAGCCTAGTTATCCATTTTGACCCTTTACACTACCACTTAATTTCCTCTATGCATACAATCGATAGTTAGCTAACAAATAGAAAACGTTTAGACTTGTTTTGGTACAGATGGAGAAAATTCTTTCAACGAAAGACCTCTACTCTTTTTTTCATAACTGATGAAGTAAAATACATGCTTTAATGATGGTAAAAAAAGCTGATCCTTAGTCGATTATAAACCAACCTTAGCCTTTTTTTCGTTAATGTTATTGAATAAGGAACTACTAACCTGATTACTTCAAAAGCTGATCCTTAGTCGATTATAAACAAACTTGGCTTCTTCCTCCACACGTTTTCACAATTTCATCAAAACCGGGCCGCCTTTCAGATTTCCTATGAGGAGTTGGTCACCAGCCACTCTATACTCTATATCATCAAACCAACACGAACGATTACTATTTACTATCACATGCTCACATCAGAAACACAAATCATAACATCCCATAACACAAATTGTATAAAGTGTTAGCTAAGGATTTTAATAAAAAACACAATAGGCAGCTTTATAAAGAATCTCGAACACATGATTTTAATCAAAACACAATAGCTATCTACATATTTTACAAACTTTCCTGAATTAAAATCAAAAATATGTCAAAGATATATTTATTATTATCACTACAATTGAAGATGCACAACAAAATATAACGATATAATCAACAAAAAATAAATCAAGAACAATATACAAATTAAAAAATAACATAAAGATGAAAACGATAAAATCAATACCAGAATTTATCTCGGTGTTTTTAACCAACTTCAAATTCATAAACGATAGAGGGTTTTAGATTAATCTTCCATGAATTGACAGTCATATGTGTATGAACACAATTGATAGGTTAGGGTTTTATTCAAATTATAATGATTTAGAAGAAGAAGTCGTGGTTTTTGTTTATTAGGGTTTGTAAACAGATTCAACAAAAAATTGTTGGGAACCTTAAATTGATTTGGGAATCTGAGATAGGGGTTAGATGATGATGATAATTTGGTAACAGATTTGTGAAGGTCAATAGCATTTAATTTGATTGAATTGGTTTGTGAGGAGGATTAGGGATTTGGGAGAATTTGGGGGAAACCGGTCATGGCATTGAATGTGGGCGGGAATGATTTTGATCGTACGGTTCTAATAGTTTTGGGAGAAATAAATGCCACGTGGCATTTTTATAGAATTTTGGGAGGAGTGATTTGAACAAACCCTCTCTTACATGGAGGAGTGATAATAGATGTACAGTAATGTATGAGAAATTATTAAAGAAAAGTCAAAAGTTACGACTACTAAACTAGATTCACAAAATACAGTAGCTTTTTAAATAGATATATTTTTTTAACATTTTTTAATTCAGATTGTGGATATACTGGCCCTAACCCAAAAGTGCCAGTGAACTTTACAACCGGGTTGGGCCCAACCTGAAAGAATGACATCCTTTCTTTTACGCACGCTGGAGGAACCCCATCGCCCATGACAAGACTGAACTCGAGACTCGCTTGTAAGAAACCGCCATACCCCTGCACTGCAGGGCTTTTTTATTTTTATTATTTTTTGACATCCATTTGTTACATTTTTTTCTTTTTAGTATCATATTTCTAATTCTTGCAATTTTAGTTCATACATGAGAAATACTTGGACTTTTGTTTTAAGTTTCTAAAGTTGTTTGAAAAAAAAAATATTCTAAATGTTGGTCATATATGTGATAACTTGTTAGCTTGTATTGTGCATAACACATAGTTTAGATTATATCCGAAAAATAGGTTGAAAAAATACAATACAATGTAGAAAAAATAATAACTCATAAGGTAAGGTAAAATAAAATAAAGAGTCGTCCATGTTTTATTAACTTGATATGCAAGTTTTTGTGGAGGCCCAAATCTTTTATGATAGTTTTTTTTTTTTTTTTTTTTTCTTTTGAACATCAAAATATACTAAAAATAAAGCCGAAACGTAAAATATTGTAGAAATGATAGGGAAACCTAAACTTAGGCCTAATTTTATGCCTAAAAACAAGTATCATCATCCTGATGGTTGTAAAATAAGTGGGTCCCTGTCTGCAGCCATCAAAATAATGTCACTTGTTTTTAGAGACTAAAATTAGGCATAAGTTTAGATCACTCTATCATTTCTCAAAATATTACATAGAACCTACAATATTTTGTAGTAATATTCGATTGGCTTGTTTGGGGCATAAAAAGCCAATCTCGCCCAGGGCAGCAAGAAAGTCAGGAACGGCCCTGACCCCTATGACAGGGTATGCATGTGCATACCATGTGAAAGCTCGTCGCAATGTAAAAAAAGTTGATGTTTTCATTTGTGTAGTTATTTTTTTCATAGAATGCACACCCACCAAAAGTAGCAACAAAAGAAAATAACATTGTATTCTTTGCAGAATCCGATTGTAAAAATCCACCATGTTCATATGTTTCTCCTTTCTCTGTGAAGTTGAAAATTTTGGTCATTTGTTACACTTTAAAAAGTTATATAATTTGATTTTTTTTTCTTCTACATTTTAAAGATCATTTTATAATTTGATTGTTGGTTTCATAAAAGACTCTTTCGTTTCTATAGGCCATAACCCACCGCTCCACTTGCCAATTAGAATTTAGATATTAATATTATTATAAATGTTATTTCCTACAACTTTTAACATTATTTTCTACTATATATCTTAGTAATTGTGCTTGTTCGAAGATTTTGAATAAAATAATAGGTCAGATAGTGATAACGAGTGTTGGAAAACCCGCGCGACGCAATGGGATTGCTTAAAGAACTACTTCAGAACGACATTTAAACCTCGGGGTTGTTTTTGCCAAGTTGCGAAAGATTATTAATGTTAAAGGACTTACTTTGAACGACACTTGAACCTCGGGATTGTTTTGCCAAGTTGCAAACTTTGCATTTAATGTTCGACTTACTTGCAGTACCACTGAACCTCGGTGATTTCGCCAAGTTCTCAAAGTTTGCATTAAATGCATGATGAATTGCAAAACTCGTTCCTGACTTTTAGTATATAGAGTAATAGATGTTTGTTTGGTGGGGTTGAATTATACCAAACTAATGTAGTTTGTTTATTAAGAGGCTCTGAATCTGAATCTGATTCATACATCTGAATCTGAATATGTGGTAGAAAAGCCTTAATCTGATTCCAATCTTAATCTGAATACGTGGTTGGGAAATATGAATCTGACTCAAATAAAACTATTTGTTTTTGTGAAAATGTCTAAATGTGTTAAACTAACAGGTTTTACAATATAAATATAAACAATTGCAGTCGCACAATATATAAAATTTATGAAATATAAGAAAACAAATTCTATAATATAATAATCAGATTAAAGTTAAAAGTATTATAAACAAAACATGCAATTTCATGTTTATTTGACAAAAATAAATGTGGCGGAGTTTAGATTGAACTTTTAAAACGATTAACTATATGGCTCGCGTTAGAGTTTATATGAGTCTGAAATTAAATCCTTCAACTTGACAAAAATATGAATTGTCACATATCATCTTATACATTATTTATCTAACAAAACATATACAATGATTATATATAATACTTTTAATACGAAAAACAAAGATGAAACAAGAACAAGAACAAAACAAAAACAAACAAACAAAAAAAAGGAAAGGAACAAAAAAAAATATAATAATAATAATAGAAAAACATAAGAAAAAAATAATAATAGAAAAAAAGACATTAAGAGGTGTTAAGACACCCCCTCCACATCTTGTTCAATAAGAAGTTTATGCCTCTTACTGCCTTTTAATAGTCAAATAAAACAAACGCTCTTAACATAGATTGTCTTTTACCGCCTCTGAATGACATGAAAAAAACAAACAGTCTTAATGACTCAAATATCTGACCACATCTGAATGAGTCAGATTAAGAGGTTGTTAAGACACAATCTTTGAAAAACAAACACCACCTAAGACTATCTTTATCCGTTATGAGAAAATACATTCACTCACTTTTTATCTCAGCGTCACATCAGTTTTCTCTCCAAATTTTCACTCACACTTCCACTCACCATTCACCCTTATCAATCTCACCACACTCACAATTCAAACCATTTTACTATTAAAAACTAAAAATTTTATTCATAAAAAAAAAGTTACACACTCCCACTAACTTCTGCATGCATTTGAGTCAACAGTTTTCACATTGTCCAAAAAGTGATCCACTCACCTTTGTGAGTCTCATTTCCTAATGTTCACTAGTAAGTATGTTTGTGTGTAGCAGATTCACGCATGAACAAACAAACTCACACCCCACTCACCTAGCCAATACGAATAGTCTAAGGTGGTTTGGTGTTATTAGCATGTCTCAGAAAATAAGTTAAGATAATTATTACCTTTCTCAAGGCTAAGGCCATGTTCCTTTTTTTTGTTAGCTAAGAGAATGTGCGAGGCCCATGTGGGACCACATATGTTAGTATCTCTAGATGGGAGAGTCTCATTCAATGTTTTGAAACCCGGTTCGACCGTAGGGTTAGAATCGGGTCGGCCGGTTCGCAACAAAACAGTAAAAATCCGGTTTTTTAAAACCAGTTAACCAGTTAGACGCGTTGGGTTTTGAGTGACCCGGGTCAACACGACCGGGTTTGGTTTTCAATTTTTTTTATAAAAACCGGGTGACCAGACGGCCAAACCGGTTGATCCGATTAATTTTTTTAATGATAAACTGGGTTGACCCGACAGTCGAACCAGTCGACCCGATGACTCGACCGAGTCGATTTCAAAGTCGATTTCAAACCCGGATTTCAAGACATTAGTCCCAATGTTCCTCTTATATTACAGATAATACAAAAAAATAAGTGAACCCAACTTTAAAAAAAAATATATTATATAAGTGATCTCACATGGCCTCACACATTCTCTTAGCCTAAAAAAAATTAATAATAATAAAAAAAGAAAGAAAAAAACCAACCTTAGCCAAGTCACCTCTTTAGAAAACAAAGCCGAAAGAGTGAGAATTTTTTTGACCCGACCCGACTTTATTTTGACCTAGTACGTGACCTACTGATCTTATAAGATCGATAGTGCATACCCTGTTTTATTATCCTAGAGATCCGCCGCTGGGTAGGTCCTTGGATCAAAGTTGAAAAAAATGAAAATATTAATCTAAATATGTTACAACTCATTTTTCTTCACAGCTTTCATATCTAATCAATCCAAGTTTGAACAGTACTTGTTTCTAAAAAGGAGGAGGATCATAAAGAAAGCAATCTCAGAGGTATTCACTTATTTTAGTTAATTTACACATATATTGATTATACTGCTTATATTATGTTTGTTTGCTTCTATACGATCTATTGTTTTCATCATTATACTGTTGCTTGTTTATATTTACTTTTATAGCAGTTTTTAAATGATAAAAATACACTATATATTTCACTTCATCATTACACGAGTGAATTAAGTAAATCCAAACCTTCAGGTTGTCATGTATACTGCTGGATACATAGGACTATAGGAAGAGAATACGTTTACAAAAATAGGGTATTTTGTTTACTTAACGAGAGTAGCGATGTTTCTGTTTAGCTGTGGTTGTTTATACGAAAAGAATCATACTACCTAATCTCGACCAACGGTGTCCGGTTTTAAGAACAGTAGTTTTAAATATATACAATTCTCAGGCATTGTAGTGTTCACCAAACAGTTGTAGTGGATGAAAGAAAGCACGCTCACAAATTGTCTTATGAAGAGTCACTTAGCACCAAACCACAATTTTCCTGGCCTAGAAAGGGTAAATAGTATGGGGGATATATTACTCTGATTACTTTAAATTGCCGTGTGCACATAAGAAACCTCCGTGTAAGTATCGATTCCCATAATTTGATAATATTGTGGATTTGGATAAAAATGCGGGTGTTGGCCAAGTTGATGATTATTTATTAGAGATAACACGGAATTTGAAACCATAACAGACTTACTCTTGTTCTTACAAGTATTAAAACTTTCCTCATTTTTGTTTTTCTTGTTTTTCTTAACAGTGAAAATGATTGAGGCCTTTGTAACTGCAGCTGCCGCATTTTCATTAGCTGCTAATGAATTTGCCATTGCTTTGGGTTTCACAGAAATAATCTGTAGATCCTTCATAACAAGTTGGAGCTGATTTAGGCCAAGTTACGTGATGCCGAGCGGCAAAAGGGTTCAGAGGCTGACTTAGCTAAAGTGGTCTTCCCAATCCCACCCATTCCCACAACCGGAAGTAATGTAAATTTGTCTTCTTTTCTTGATCCCGTTAAAAGCCAGTTAAAAGCCCCACTATATAGTTCATCTTTCTCCCTCCCAACAATCTTGAATTCGTCTAAATATGAATGAGTCTCCTTATGAAGACTATTTGGAATAGCAAAGCCCTCTTCCAAATAGTCTTCATAAGGAGACCCATTCATATTTAGACGAATTCAAGATTGTTGGGAGGGAGAAAGATGAACTACATATAGTGGGGCTTTTAATGCGATCAAGAAAAGAAGACAATCTTACAATAGTTCCGGTTGTGGGAATGGGTGGGATTGGGAAGACCACTTTAGCTAAGTTGATCTTTGAGAAGGATCACATCATGAAAAAAGAAAAACTTATCCGACTTTGGATGGCATTGGGGTTGCTTCAAATGGATGGCACGAAAAACAGTGATATGAAGATGTGGGAAATGATATTTTCAAAATCTTGGTAAGCAATTCCTTGCTCCAAGATGTTGAAATGGATGAGTATAGTTACGTTTATAGTTGTAAGATGCATGATGTAGTGACATGTTTCGGGTGATGAAAGCGCATGTTTGATGATTCCGACTAACCATGAAGTACACATGCCTCATGTGAAACATCTATCTATCTACCCAAAAAAAGACAGCAATTCAATTTTTTATAGATTCATAGAGGGCATGGCAAGTAGAAATTTGCACACACTGTTCTTGAAAGGAGTTGAGACGAAGATTTCATTTCAAGTGCTTGCATATCCTAAAGTTAACTGAAATTACACGAACAGAGATACATGATTCAGTTGGAGATTTGGTGCATCTCAGGTATCTTGATTTGTCACCAACTGCAAACTTTGAAGCTGTGTTATTGTGACGAGTTTAAGAAAATCCCAGAAGGCACGCGAAATTTGATAAGCCTACGCCATCTCGAGTTTGAAGATAATGTTATCTCCCCATAGGACGTGGGACAGTTGACTTATCTAAGAACATTGTCCTACTTTAGCGTGAGTCAAAAGAAAGGATATCAGATAGCTAGGCCATTTGAAACACCCCAATCTTGAAGAAGTTGGCAGTAAAGAAGCAGCTATCCAGACAGATTTAGTTCGCAAGAAGAATCTATACAAGATTAAGTTCTGTTGGAAGGAAAGCAATGAGAGTGAGAGGCCAAAGGACAAGGATATATTGGAAGGCTTTCAAACCCATGCGAATGTGAAAAGCTTGACAAGCGAAAACTTTTCAAGTGATCGTTTTCTTACATGGATAATGGATATGTCAACCAATACCGGAGGGAAATGGATTCCTGTTGACAAGCTTATGGATGTCACATTATCTCGGTGTCGCAACGTCCTCAGTCTTCCAATGGTTTGGAAGCTTCCACTTCTGCGTGTTCTTGCATTAATTGATATGGACAGAATGACAAGTTTAAGTAACTCCGCTGGCCTAGGTTCAAGTGAGCCTTTATCTCTATCGTTGAGAAGGCTCAAACTATGTGGTATGAAAAGTGGATGAACATTATCCACATCCTCTTGTTGAATTAACTATATACAACTGCACAAATT
>CM040239.1:76759502-76976256 GCA_022545495.1 Chrysanthemum lavandulifolium | reverse complement strand
ATATCTCGAGTCCATTTGGAGTTTACAAGGGCTCACATCTCCTGAATGTCGAAAAATCAGAAACTGATGATTTACAAGGGCTCACATCTCCTGAATAGTCTTTTAGGAACTGATGATTTACAAGGGAAGCAGAGTATGTCTATTTTATTTAGAAGGCCAAGAGTTGAACAATTTTTGATAGTGTCAGTTGACTTGATCTATTTATCTTTGGAAATAAATGTACTTTTGTATTCGCTTTTTAATTAGCCATTGGTGAAAATTAACATTCTGCCATTTGAACAGTTATTACTGCACGTAATTTTTATATTTACCTTTAGAATTCACGAAATCAAATCTTCAAAATTCTGATTTTGTGACAAAATAATCAGAGTACAAAACTCTCAAAATATGAAATAATAGAGGAAAATAAACCGCTAAACACTATTAGTCCCATTTAAAGAAATGAAATACAGAAAATAAGTTTTTGAATTCAGTTTTTTATGTACTCTGATCAAGTAAAACAATCTCTGATCAACTTGATATTTTTTACTGTGTTCTTGGTGTATAAGATGTGTACTACATAACTAGTATAATTATTTGATTTCAATGACATCAAGGATTCACAGTATCTGGTAACTGAATAATTAAGATAGAGTTTAAAATCTTATACATACAATATTAGAAAGCAAAATACCATATACTTTACAAAAAAAGAATATTTATGTAAAAAAGCGTCATAAAAAAGTTACGTATCACACTAGTATCAATGAGTTGATCTTCGATATTCGTTTCAAGCACGCGACATTATTCGAGCAACTGGTCGTGAATAATTTGCATAGTTAACCAAATGATCTTTGTGCTTGCAACTTATAAAAGTAACCTTGATCAGCACTTTTCTTCATCAACATAATCGTACAGCAGGTGTTCTTCATCTTTAACATCCAACTTACATAGTGACGTTAACATATCCCAAGTGAAATCATAAGTCACAAGATTCCGCCTTGTAGCAGAAAGCTTATATACAGCTTGAAGGAATCTAAAAGTCTTTCATAATATTCAACTACTTTTACCTTCCATTGACAAACAGATACGGAGTATTTAATAGAGTACTTCACTGGACAATACACAAAGATATGTCAATCTCGACCCACTTAGGTATGAATGGGTCATTGTGGTAATGTTGTTAGTTGTATCTCTCTTGGTCAACCAGGAAAAGCCAAAACTTGGCTAAAAAAGAGAAAACTAGACATGGGTTGAATGGGTCAAACGGGTAAAAAATCGCCTTAAGTCTGTATAATTCAAATGGATAAGCATACACTACTAAGTAGGATTATTGTTACTATTTATTGTTTGCATGTAATATTCTTATAATTGGACAAAGATGTCGAGGTCGACCTAACCTGACCTGATCCTTTTTAACTCATTCGGAGTTTTGACCATTAACCCATCCCACCAGCAACTCTAACGAAATGGTATATACCAAAATCAAAGATAACACACTGTCAAATAAAAAACTGAAATTTATTTATAATTACCTGTTCAGCTCAATTACGCTTTCCATACCTTAGCATCATTACTAGCCGTGTAATTTTGCTCCTGTATCTCTCAAGAAAAAATACTTGAAAGTTACAGATACATGTAATTGTGTAAGAATATACCAGATCATACCAGCTGTAGCAGAAGTGATTCTGCCTTCCCACATTGTCCCGACATCAACTAACTGATGCAGAAGCAAGGTGTACAAGCCAGTACTTTGGCCCTGAAAATGAAGGGTATGCATCAATAATAGTCCGAACAAAAAGAACCATCAACGAGGCCTTATGGTAGTGGTGAATACATCATATATTATTGAACTATAATTATTCATGAAATCTATACCAAATAAAGAAGTAAAAAAACAACAACCGACATACTGATAGTGCTATAATATCTATTTCTTCTACTAAGTGCAAACTAACAGAGAAGCATAAACTAAATGACCTCCTTAAATAACATAAATTCGGTTGAAAAACTACTGATGAGCTCAATGTTATACACATGTTTCACTATAACACTAGAAGAGAAATTTACATACGCTTCCTACAATTATGTGAAGGAAACCAACAAAGAAAAAACGAATTTTACCAAAAGGTTTGCGTGTCACCTATTACGACAACTACTAGATGAAGAATTTAAGTTTTTTAGCATAGTCAAATACTCATCATTTGATATATGGAGTGACAAACGAAGGTCTGTTACCATTGTCTCCTTTTCCCATGTTAAGGGCCCCGATGCATGTAAAGCCTCAATGGTAGAACGGTATGCATTCAACTCTTGCCTATGTATTTCATCCGCCAATTCCTCGTTGGTGAAACATTGATCAGCGTCTTCATGGTATCCCGATTGACAAGCAGACTCTGCATCGCTGTCATGAACTGATCGACAATACATATCATAGGGATTATAGCTATTAATGCTACAACTACCACTAGAACTTACGACACTAGCGGTTTCAGTTCGATTCATCATGTCTCTATCATTAATAACGTCATCTATCTTTTCCCCTGATGTTCCTAGACGCCTGGATTTCGATGGACGTTCTTCATTCTTCTCGAATTTAGAATAAAAGCAGGGTGATGTTCGTTTCCGTTGGTTGTTGTCGTAAGTATCAAAGCAGCAATCTTTCAAGTAGAAATCCAATATGGCAGCATTTTCTTTAGGTAAAACAACAAACATGGCGCAGTTTGCTTCTTTCTTGTACTTCATGATTCCAAATCAAAGTCTTTTTAAATCTGTTGATAAAAATCAAATTACAGTACGATTAGTAAAAAAGTAAGAATAAAAACATCTAACAAAGTAATGATCCAAACATATATTCAAGAACATCTAAAAAAGTAAGAATAAATTACTAAATGTATGCAAGAAAATAACAGCGATTAGAGAACCACAGTAATATCTAAAACGTCAATAGACAGACATATCGAAACAATTAAAACAACAGCATGCATCTTTGCCATTAATAATACTTGATTTAAAAAACAATAAAGACGATCAAAAACTCAAAGAACCCTAATAACCTAATCATCATATATTCAGATCGTTGTTCTTTACAATTAAAAAGAAAACAAATACAGTACAACATTAATTCAAATAAAATCAACAAAAACACGTAATAAGAAAATAATTGAAGCATACCTTCCGATAAACCGATGGTAGGGTTGTTGTTGATGTTTTTGAGGAAAACAAGAAAACTGCAAAAGAAGACAAATATATACGACTTGGAGGGTTTTTCTCCTTGATTGTGGAGCACGTTTTATTAAAAATTAAAATAATAACTTAAAAAAAAAGGCAAATTTGTAAAACTATTCGTAACAAGGATAGTAACAACATAATAACATCATTTGCACTTTTTAAGTAAATGTCGGAATCTTCCTACTCGTAACAAAGATAGTAACAACATCAACCAAAACCATAATAACACTATTTGCATTTTTCAACGTTTATAAATCTTTATTAAAGAATGTAAAGATTTACAGTGGAGTAGCTCTCGATAAAACTATTTCGGTTGAGCGACAAATGTAACACTCCCTTCGAAAAATATATAGGCAACTAGCTTTGCTTAGAAGTTCATGGGAGAGGGGATTCTATCAACTATAGAGCTAAGTTCTACTTTATATGTTTGTTTAGAGTCCTACTTATCCCGGTTACAAAGTTTCGTTTAAATAGGCCAAGGAATATTGTGGATGCACATGGGTGTTGTGGTTATTCACTTTGTATTTTAAATTCAATTAATTTAAAATTTTAATTGGCCTTTTCCTTAGATTAATTTTTATATGAATTAAATTAAAATTTTTGGATCGATTAAATTTTAAAAAATTAATAAATAAACAATTTTTCTTAAAAAATATTGTTTTAAAAAATTTATAATTTTTATCTTTGATTTTCAATATGAAATTTCATTGGTTAAGCAATGGTTTTAATTTGATAATGGTTAAGTAGCCATAAAAATTTTGTCTTTAGCTACGTTATTTTCGTACTATTTTTAAATGTTCATCTTTTAATTTCAGTTATTTATAAGAATAATTTCCATAAAATAAACAGATCTTTTCTTGTAAATTTTCAATTAATTATTTATAAAATTTTGTAAGAATTAATTTCTTATTATTATACAAATAATTTTTTAATTTATTCCATAAAGTACCAAAAACTCAAACTATTTTTTTTGGCTTGGTTTCAAATTAGTTAATTAAAGGATGATATTGTAATTAATTACAATGACTTCAAAGTTTTTCAAGCATTTATAATTTTTATATTATCAAAGGCTTAAATTGGGTCTTAAGCATATAAATTTATATAAATGAATGTTGAACTTTTTTCAGATCTCCAATGTTAATAAATTTATACCGATTGTTCAAACCAAAAAAGGCAAATTTACATATTTAAAGTTCAATAATTCTAAATCTGGTAATTATTACATTAGACAAGTTAGTAACACTACGATTGCTGACAAACCCAAACTATATAACTAAGAGATAATTATCAGCTTTGACAAAATTCCCAGAAGTTTTTCAAACTTAATAATCACAATACATACCAACCTATTAGTTTCAAAAACTGCATTAGTTTCAAAGTTCCTTATAATAACAGTTGAATGTAACTTAATACACTTATGTATAATAATTCTGATGTTTCATGTTATAGCAAATTAATATTGAAAAGTTCTAAAATTCTATTTATAACTTCAAATAGCAGTTACAGCTTAAAACTAACGAACAGAATGTACTTGCTTCCATTCTTATACAGAATAGTCTTGTTCCTAGAAATGCTCTAATGAGTATTTTCTGATAACACGATCGTAATCATTATATTAGAAGTCAGAAATCTCTAGTCGTATAAAATATTGCATAAAGTAGATATATTGTATGATTGTTCTGTTGAGTCTAGTTTGTTTGATATTTGTACTAAATTCTAGGTTCTGTATCAAACGTAATTGAACCAAATGTACATATCATTCATTAATTAAGGTTCCATAACTTTTTCAACTCAGGTAATTACGATTACTTCATTCGTACATCATAGTATTCAAGTAAATAACTTAAATTTAATTGTTAATATTATATTTATTTAAGATATCTAGGTTGCAATATGCAATCATTCAGAGTAAGCTCCATTAAAGTCAATTCAATAGTAACATACAGTTGTTTAAAAGCAATTGAACTGAAATAAGCTTACTTAATTAAATATTTATGATATGTCTTAAATTTAAAGGTAATTTAAATTAACTCTAAAATTAAAGATGACCAAATCAATACTTACAGTTCTGTATACTAATCTATCATCTAAAACAAAGATTTCACTGGAGACGAACGGTATTAGCAGTCCTTAGAAGCTACATTTTAAATTCACAACAGTTCAAATTCTCACTTATAAATGCATTGACACTAAATACTAAATTTGTTCATATTAATGAATATAATAACTTAACATATTTGATATCATCATCTTCATCAGTCAATTTCGCTCATTAAAGTAGTTTCAAAAGCTAGTAGATTGTTAATAACGTTCTTATATTTGAAGTGATTCATTGTAAACTCATTGATTATGAATCACATTTGCTTAGCCTATTCATACATCTAAATCATTATTCGTAACTTGATCGATTATTAACTGATAATATCTTTAACTCAACTGAATTTTTTCAATCATGACCAATATATAGTCAAGTAACAATCTTAAAATAATTCAGTTAGTTTAAATTTCAATTTCAATCAAATACAGTTTTAAATAAATTTACCTGAAACATAAGAAAATCACGAAATTCCCTTACTTTGATAGCATTCATACAACTTATATATTGAATCTGAACACAGATATATGTAACTTATATTAAACCAGTCATAATAAAGTTTGTAGAATTACAGATAGAAGCATTAATATCTTAGAAAGTTGAACAAAATAAATTACTTAAAAAATCAACAATGATATAGTGTATATTGGATAATTTCTATAGAGATCAAGAGTTACAGTTAATATAGATTGTTAACATTCATGATATTCTAAATGATCGAAAGATGAACAATCATGTTTTTTGATGATATAAATTTAAGAATTCTACACATAATATTGCTTAGGCATCGTACGATCATACATAAAGTCTCAATCTTTAATAATCAATGCGTTAGATTGAAGTTTTAAACAAAGATTGATGTACTCATGATCTAGAGTAGATTTATGTGACTATTTATAGAGTTCAGATGTTATCAATTTGAATAAAGTTAATAAACAAGAACTTAACTATTTGTAAAGGTCTAACTTTGTTATAATCAATCACTCAGAACAATTCATTAAATAATTAATTAAATATACAATTAAAATGAACAATTTTAACAGTAATTATAAATTCATACAAAACTTAATATATAAAAAATCAACATATGAAATGAAACTAATAAGAAACAGATACTATAATAGCTGATGTAGTCTCAAATTAATTGAATTACTAATTCACTTAAATCAATCTTAAAAATGTTGAAATGTATCTTCAACCTAAGTCAACTGGTTTAGATAGATTGCAAACTGATCAATAAGAATAATGATCTTACATCCGAATCAAATATCTTGATATGAACATACATCAAATTATTCCAATTCATTTAGCAGCATAAGTTGCACTCATGAAATATTTGTATCTACTTTCAATAATAACAGTTACAATTGAAACTTTAATTCAAACTATGAACAATTAACCATAAGTAGTATTAACGACATAACGTTAAGAATTTTTACAATATTCCAACATTAATGGAATTTCAATGTTTCAACTTGCGATACTTTACCCTATAGATATCTAACTTGACTGAATATCTTATTCCAAGAGAACATAACTGTAACCAATTCACTAATTTGCAAAGAAAACTATATTTACATCACTTCCATATTTAATTGAAGTGATACTTTAAAGGCAAAGCTTTCAGAAATCATCAATGATAATTCAAATCATGGTGAATCTCAATAGAACTATCGCACATTGAACTCATATAAATCTAAACGAATTCGTTTATTCTTTGCTGAAGCATTGAAATATGTGAGATTCAATACTAAGATAATAAATACATATGTATACAATCTGATAAAAGAATAGCATGTATTAAAATTATAGCATTATCAAAGGATTATTGAACTAATATAACCAATGATGTGGATCCAATTTAAGCTTCCAATATTGGAAAGAAATCTGATATCTTCAATCAAAGTAGTCGTATTTAAATCTTAACCTAAGAATTCTTATGATGATGTGAATTATTCAAATATAATTTTACTTCACTAAGGATAGTTGAGATAGTATCTTATAAGACCATTGAGTAATATATCAAATCAATTAACTCATGTTTACTGAAACTATGATGTTGAGAACAATTACATACATATAAATTGTTTCCAACATACAGCTAAAATATATCTGATTAATCATATTCAAATAGATCTACCCATGGATGAGATTATAACATAAGACCGAACAATAAAACTTTTAATATAAATACTTCAAGTAATTATTAATCAGCTAAATACTTCAAAATAATGGTATAATTAGACGAAAAGTATACCATGACAGATCGTTAATAAACTTGCACCTAACAATCATTTTAGAATATAATTATCACTTTTAACGGAACGTAGATAAATCATTTAAATATACAATCTACATCGCTGTGATTGCTCAATTATATACCTTTCATCTGAGTTAAAATATTACTTCACTCTATGAAGAACTACTTCTAATTAGTTTGAAATATATGGTAAATACCAATACTTAGATTATTCACATATCCGAATAAGATCATCTGACCTTAAAGATTACTGACTTTTACTCATCATTAGTCATTAGCCTTGAGTCATTTATAGACAATTTGTTCTTCTGAAAGACGAAGTATTCATTATCTATAAAGTCTATAGCTATATCTATGGAATACTCTCATTATAAATAAATTATACTCTCTATGCTCTAGCTTGTGAGTTCAGTTTCAAATTTATTCATCTCTTTTATAATTCCTTGTTGCTTGCATGACTTTGTCAAATCTTTTTTAGAATAAATCGACAGAATCAAGAAAAGAACTTAGCTCTTGAATACTTATCCATTGTTTCTTCTATTGACTTCTACCAATCTTTGTCTGACATATTGTTCAATTCGACCTTCATCATGTCAATTTATAGATTCCTGACTTCAGTTCCAGGTCTCATTGATTTAATGTTATGGCAATATCATATTATTAAATAAATCATAATCCGTGTAGATTCATTGAAGGAGGCGCGACGTTACATCTTCATATTCCTACATTCATTACTTTTCTCTCATTTGCTTTAAGGTACGGATATTCTGTCTTACTTTAAGACACTTATGTTATCGTACATATATTCTGACCTTCGTAGTAAAGGTTCCTTATGATGTTCTTTTTGTTAGTCATTTCCATTCCACTTATTAGGGTTTCCAATGCCATTGCTATGAAACCTTTCCTGATTGTGTGATCTGTTGCTTATCTAAACTTATGTTTTATTGAACCATGCGATACATGATTTGAACTTTATGTTAGGAAGACTTTGATATGTACATTTGCTAAACCTTATTAGATTTGAATATGAACCTTATGATATGAGATATTGATATGATCTTTCTTTGAACCTTGTGTTTGATTAAGACTTATGTTATAATTGAAATTGGTTTGACCTAAGTTAGTTTGACACCGAGCAAATAATACCTAGTCATGGGGTTCCATGTCCGTGTCGATGATGCACCATTTGACATGACTCTAGGCGATAGAGTGAAGTTTCGCCACGTCCCTTATCTGTTATTTGTTATGAGCTCAATTTGTATTATATTATCAAAGTATGTCTGTGGGGCGTATGGATGCATCCTAGATCTGATCTGTTGTCCGATATGATTTGTTCAGATGAATGATGTCGTGTGCAATACGCGTCTTCATAAAACTCTGGGAGCTAGCTACTCCGACTTATTTTGAGATTGTTTATACATAGTTATGATGTTTTTGATATGATATGTTCTGGGCTCGTGGTAGTTAACTAAATCTTTATTTGATATTTTTATGTTAAGTATTTTGATTATGATTCAGTATGTTCAAGTGCTTATGATTATGTGTTGGGTTTATTATATGTTATTACATATGTGTATGCTTTTGTATGTTTAAGTGGTTACCGTTTACAATGCTATGTTATGATTTACATGTTTAATTGGGATTTGCATGCTGTGATCTGATGACATGTTAGTTTATCGTTATGTGAATTCGTTGAACTATGGGATGAATGTGTTATTGAATTAAGTGAGTATTATATAAGTTTAGTATGTATAATTTGTTCAGTTAATTTGTGAACTTTGCTCATATGTTAGTGGTTTATTTGCTTATGTGAACTGCCATGTTTGAACTCTGCTGAGGTTAGGATTTGATTTTAGAACTGGTTTGGTTTATGATAGTTGTTTTGATAATTGCTAATGGTTATGCTACGTTTTGTTTGGTCTATTTAATTGTAGTTGTTTACTATGTTTCTATTTGTTTGTGAGACTGCCATGATTTGGACTGCTATTTCCGCTGCTGCTATATTGAATTAAGTGAGTTAAGTGAAGGTTAATTAATTTGTTGAATGCCATGTTTATTTTCTAGGAAGTGTTTCTATTAGCCTTAGACTTTTCGTTTGGTTTATATGTAATCTTTTGTTTCTTGATATGCTGAGTGATTGGTTGTTCTGATGTGTTTGAGTTTGTGTCATTAATGTGCTATGAGATGTTTAATTGTTATGTGGTTGTTTGGATTTCTGTATGTTTGAGTTCCGCAGAATCCTAAAAGATCCTCATTATTATTTTATTTTGTTTTTGTCATTTGTACATTTGGTTTTATTTAGCTTTTGTTTAGTTATATCATTCACCGAGCTTTGTAAGCTCACCGCATTTTCTTTTCTGCGCGGTATTTTAAGCATTCAAGATGAGCTTATGGGATAGCCGATGCGGGTTGAGAGTAGAGGCGAGCAAGTTTCGATTATAGAGATCTTAGATTTATTTTGGAGTTTAGTTATTTATGTTTTCTTTTGAGTATTTTTTTGTAAGGCTTTCGCTATTGTATATTGTTTAGAAGTTCTGATATGAAACCGTATTGTGATATCTTTACCCTTGTCGGGTCGGGGTGTTACAATTTATGGTATCAGAGACTCTAGGTTTTAGGACCCTTAGAGCTTAGGCTATGACCTGTGAGAATTGGGTAGATTTAGGATTTCCCTTCTGCATACTTTCCTTGCGTCCCCTATCGCACATAGACTTTGCTAATAGTTGATTGTTCTTTTAGATGGTGATCCCTCGTCGCTCTAATTCACCTGATAGGAGCAATCAAGGACCTGCTAGACAACCTAAGGAGAAGACGAAGTGGGCCGTTGTTGTTGCTAAAGGGTGTCACGAGGTTTGGTAGAGTGAAGCGAACCAACAAGAGGATCTGAGTCCCGGCTATATGTGGCCATGCACGATCGAAGAGAAGCTGACCTTGAAGGAAGTGGACGGAAAAGTAGTAGAGGACTACGAAACTAAGGTTGTTGACAACCAAGGTTTCACCACTACGTATCATGATAGGTGTCCAAAGTTCGTTGAAGATGGAGGAGTGGATTTGACTAGGAATCACGATTTGTATGCTTTCGTAGACCGTGTGCCGGAAGAGGAGAAAAGAAATCGCGATTTATATAGAAACGATTTTGCTAGTCGCTTATTACCGCAGCGTGAAGAAAATAAGAACGGATGGATAAGTGCGGAAGAAGAGGAGGAAGAAGAAGATGAGGAAGAATACGAGGTGGAGTCGGAATTGGAGTCTACGGCTACTAGTAGGTTTAATCCGACACAAGGATAGGAATTGGCGCTCCTGATTAGTTGCTCTTGTTATGAGAAATTTTGACATTAGATTTTGGGTTAGGTCCTTTTGTTTCATTCGACGATTGAATCTTGGATTATTAAGTTTTATTTTGGGAACTCATCTCATGACGATTTTGCAAATTTTGTTGATTAATGGAAGTGAAACAAAATTTGGAAAGTATAGTTCCTGTTCGTTGTTTTCCTTCTGATAGATTCGTTAAGTTTTCATTAGTCCTCATAAGTTTCGTCTGCTATTTATTTTCTTTATGATGTTATTTTATTACCGCTTGATTATGTATGACCATTATGATGGTATACTCATGTGGTTTCGACCTGTTATAGTAGGTTACTTGTTATCTGTATATTATCTCTATGTGGTGTGTTTTGCTATGATATTAGTTATGTGTTTTGACATGACCCGAGACCAACTATAGTGACAATAAGAACTGGTTATGTGATGCAAGTATTATGACGCCTGATCAACGTAATAATACCGAGATCATATAATCTGAACTTATTGAAATTATATGACGTCTGGGAAATGCCTATGGTTGATATGTGTATGGATATTGCCTTGTATCCATTAGTTGGTACTTTTCATATTGGGTTGAGACTCTGTACGTAATTATGGGATTTTCATCGATATCTGTTACATATGAGTTTTGTACCATTGATGATCCGAAGTTGTTATTATCTGTGTAACCTATAGATGTTATGCATGTCTTAGATTTGGATGTCTCCACGTACTCCTGCGATTAGTAAGACCGCTAGGATTCGTTCCATCTATGCATATGATAGTTTCATCTTTAGACACCTGGATAAGTTAGAATGTGTTTTTGAATTTTCCTTATCTCATCTTTTACTGCTAATACTTTATAAGTATATGATTAGCATTCGTCATATATTCCTTGAAATCCCAAAATCCATATTTGTCGCCGTGCTGTCCCGTCTTGTTCAATTTCGAGGACGAAATTTTATTTTAGAGGGGAAGAAATTGTAATACCTGAATTTCGAAAATTCACAAAAAGACCAAAATACCCTTATGATCAAAAGTAAGAATAATTAATTAACAGAATACCAAATAAGCTATGTAAATTCAGCAACTTACAAGAAATATCACATATGATCCAAATAAATTTTAAAGACTTTGTAAAGATCATTCTTATAGTTTCTAATATTTATAAAATCATTTTTGTATTTTATATATATGTAAACGAATATATTTAATTAGTTTTATAAAAAGAATTTAATTAATTAAAAGCCCAATACAAGTTTATAAAATTAAGATTTTATTTATTTAAAGTCCATTACAATATGAAGCCCACAAGAAAATTGGAAAATTATATAAATACATAATATTCGGTTTAATCTATCCCTAATAGTCGACTAAACCTAAACCGACTCCAAAACCCTACAAAGTTCGACTTCCAGTTTCCAAGGTCTGAGACTATTTTTCTTGGACGAGTTTGAAAGTGAAGAAGGTGGAAAAAATCGTGTTCGAGGTCCTAAGCTGCTGTTGTGATCGTGGTTAGTTTTGGGTCGATTAGGGTTTCGGCGAGTGGAACTTTTGGTTTCTTTTGTTCTAACGACCAAAGCTCATCAAGGGTATGTTCCTAATATTATTTTCAGTCCTACAAGTCATATAGAACACGTAAAAATTAGCCATGCATGTTTAATAAGTCGTATGGAATTATTTGGAATTAAAACCCTAAAAGCGTATAGAAATAACGAATGAGCGTATAATAATTTTTGAGACCATGAATTGATTTTTGCAGAATCTCTTACATGTTAAAAAACCTGAATAAAATACATGATTGTGAATTCGAAGCTTGTGTAAATTGTCTTGGGTTTTTCTTGTTCGATAACGCATAAAAAAGGAAAGAATTATAAAGGGACGATTAGGGTTTGCATGAACTAGGGCTTTCTTGTTATCATTAAGGGTAATAAATGCAGTAGTAATGATGGATTAATGATGGGTTAAACTTAGGTTTAGGGTTTGTACTTGAATTATGTATATTCGGTTCTTAATAAAAGTTTCGGGTTGGTTTTGTAAATTATGAAACTTAAGGGGTTATTTTTGTGAATAGTAAAATACATGTATTGAACGTATAAAATAAGTGTGGGGGTTAAACGTGTAATTTTGGATACTTAGAGGGCCATTTGAATTGTTATTAATTAAAAAGGGTACGTTTTGTAAATTCTAAAACCTTTGAGCTAAAATAGTAAAATCTGATAAAGTAAGGTTAGATTGTGAAATTAAAGATGTCAAGGGTGTAATTTGTAATTCTGAGTAATTATGGGTTCGACAAGTGTGAGTTGATTTTGTAGAGACACGCATGAGGTTGAGATAACTTCGGTTTGTTATCATTTACGTTTTAGGTCAAGTGAAAATCATTAAAAGAAGTAACATGTGAATTTAATGCGTATTTAGTAATATTTAAAGGGTATGGGAACCCTAGAACCTAAATAGGAAGTTGGCTAATTAATGAGGAATACCCTAAAATGTTGTAATTTCGTCTGTCACTAAAATGAAAATATTCTGACAACTCTAAAAGTATTAATGCGATGAATCCGTTATAACATTAATGATGCTAATAAGTATTAAATAAATCATAATCCGTGTAGATTCATTGAAGGAGACGCGACGTTACATCTTCATATTCCTACATTCATTACTTTTCTCTCATTTGCTTTAAGGTACGGATATTCTGTCTTACTTTAAGACACTTATGTTATCGTACATATATTCTGACCTTCGTAGTAAAGGTTCCTTATGATGTTCTTTTCGTTAGTCATTTCCATTCCACTTATTAGGGTTTCCAATGCCATTGCTATGAAACCTTTCCTGATTGTGTGATCTGTTGCTTATCTAAACTTATGTTTTATTGAACCATGCGATACATGATTTGAACTTTATGTTAGGAAGACTTTGATATGTACATTTGCTAAACCTTATTAGATTTGAATATGAACCTTATGATATGAGATATTGATATGATCTTTGCTGAACCTTGTGTTTGATTAAGACTTATGTTATAATTGAAATTCGGTTTGACCTAAGTTAGTTTGACACCCGAGCCAAATAATACCTAGTCATGGGGGTTCCATGTCCGTGTCAGTGATGCACCATTTGACATGACTCTAGGGCAGTAGAGTGAAGTTCTGCCACGTCCCTTATCTGTTATTTGTTATGAGCTCAATTTGTATTATATTATCAAAGTATGTCTGTGGGGCGTATGGATGCATCCTAGATCTGATCTGTTGTCCGATATGATTTGTTCAGATGAATGATGTCGTGTAAATCTGGCGTCTTCATAAAACTCGGGAGCTAGCTACTCCGACTTATTTTGAGATTGTTTATACATAGTTATGATGTTTTGATATGATATGTTCGGGCTCGTGGTAGTTAACTAAATCTTTATTTGATATTTTTATGTTAAGTATTTTGATTATGATTCAGTATGTTCAAGTGCTTATGATTACGTGCTGGGTTTATTATATGTTATTACATATGTGTATGCTTTTGTATGTTTAAGTGGTTACCGTTTACAATGCTATGTTATGATTTACATGTTTAATTGGGATTTGCATGCTGTGATCTGATGACATGTTAGTTTATCGTTATGTGAATTCGTTGAACTATGGGATGAATGTGTTATTGAATTAAGTGAGTATTATATAAGTTTAGTATGTATAATTTGTTCAGTTAATTTGTGAACTTTGCTCATATGTTAGTGGTTTATTTGCTTATGTGAACTGCCATGTTTGAACTCTGCTGAGGTTAGGATTTGATTTTAGAACTGGTTTGGTTTATGATAGTTGTTTTGATAATTGCTAATGGTTATGCTACGTTTTGTTTGGTCTATTTAATTGTAGTTGTTTACTATGTTTCTATTTGTTTGTGAGACTGCCATGATTTGGACTGCTATTTCCGCTGCTGCTATATTGAATTAAGTGAGTTAAGTGAAGGTTAATTAATTTGTTGAATGACATGTTTATTTTCTAGGAAGTGTTTCTATTAGCCTTAGACTTTTCGTTTGGTTTATATGTAATCTTTTGTTTCTTGATATGCTGAGTGATTGGTTGTTCTGATGTGTTTGAGTTTGTGTCATTAATGTGCTATGAGATGTTTAATTGTTATGTGGTTGTTTGGATTTCTGTATGTTTGAGTTCCGCAGAATCCTAAAAGATCCCTCATTATTATTTTATTTTGTTTTTGTCATTTGTACATTTGGTTTTATTTAGCTTTTGTTTCGTTATATCTGTTCACTGAGCTTTGTAAGCTCAGCCGCATTTTCTTTTCCTGCGGCAGGTATTTTAAGCATTCAAGATGAGCTTATGGGATAGCTGATCTGGGTTGAGAGTAGAGACGAGAGCAAGTTTCGATTATAGAGATCTTAGATTTATTTTGGAGTTTAGTTATTTATGTTTTCTTTTGAGTATTTTTTTGTAAGGCTTTCGCTATTGTATATTGTTTAGAAGTTCTGATATGAAACCGTATTGTGATATCTTTACCCTTGTCGGGTCGGGGTGTTACATGAAAACAGAGTAAAACACTACTACACAAAAATCACATTAGCTGCGGTTTATAAGCCTATTAGGTACGGTATCGAAACCGTACCAGATTACAACGTACCAAAAAATAATGTATTTTCTGATACGGTTTAAAACCGTAGCAAAAGCTGACTGTTTGGTACGGTTTTCTTCATAACCGGGGGTACGGTTTTTTAATAACCGTAGCAAAATCTATTTTTTCATAAAAAAAAAAATATATTCAATTCACTGTTCCAAAACCTGTAACCAAACACTACCACAATATCTTTCGCACAAGACCTAAACATTGCCGCATACACACACAATATTCAACAAACTTAACATTCTATATAAACATCAACCAACGTAACAATCTGAGTTAGATAAAAGTGTTAACCGTTTCAATTGTTTACAAGTCATCATCAGGAAATTTTAAAACCTTAACTATAGAGGAGCCGTCGCATCTAAAGGATAAACTACAACTCTATAAAACTCGTTCAACGTCATAAGAGTCACTTGGTCGATCTCTGATGGTTTTAAACGGCGTGTATCATCCCAAAGCAATTAAAACAAATATAGATATATATTAGTCATATTTTTTTCGCAAAATCGACAAAATTTAATAAAATAAAAAGTAACAAATTATAAAAACAACTCTTATTAATAAAATCTATATATCAGATGGCTTATATCATATGGTAAAACATAATATGAGTAGTAGCTATGACATAAACTGCAACATTAACTTAGGCTCATTGCAATGACCTACCCATCGAAATATCACCAAACCGTTGCAAAGAAAGTGACGCTGCGTAACAAATGACCGACTGCGGTTTATTTGGTACGGTTTACAAATAAACCGTATCAGATTACAAAGAAAACAACCAAACCGTACTAAATGAGTTTCATTTACCACATTTTTTTTAAAATCGTACCGAAAGACCCTTTTTTGTATTTTGATACGGTTTTTTTGGGTAACCGTATCTAATTACCGTGTCAAATAACACTTAGTGTAGTAGTGAAATGTGTTGGTGTATACGTGTTAAGTAGTGTGAAGTCCAAGCATTCTAGCTAAACAAGTATTTTTGACTAAGTTGCTTTCCTAATGATGTCTAATTCTTAAATCAAGACAAGTGTTACATCTAAGAAATATGAGTGTAAAGTGTGGCTCACGAATTTCCTTAGGTTACGAGTTTATTTGTTATTTGTTTATTCCAAATCTCATAAAGAAAGGTATTCGGTGGTACTGATGAGAGTTAGGAAGATTTAGTTGAAGGAAGCATTAACCAAGGAAAATAAGTTACTAATTGGTTTTCGTGATTAAAGTGAGTTGTGTTGGTTTACTAAAACGAGATATATATATGTCTATATATCGTGTCGTGTTTGATGCATTATGTTTTTACGAGAGTTATATGCATGTTTTATGTATGTATGTTCATTGCCACATTAAGGTTTTACGATCTCAAGAATGCATGGTTAATATGTAACGAGCAAATTCCAAGTTAATCACGGTTTATTAGCACAAGGCTTCCCAATGTTCAGTTACGGGGTCCATTGGATCCATTTATGTTCATGGCTCGTGTACACATTAACGATGGCATGTCACTTTCACGTATGACGTATGATAAACTTTTCATCCTATTATTACTACTTTTTAATATCTTCGATCTCTTATTGGACCATTAGTTAATATTTTTCAATTAATTTAAATATAAATATTTTTGAAGTTTTAGGCATGGTTTGGAGCGAGATATGATGAATTGTTTTTGGATGATGAATGTAATTAAAAGATGTTCTTTCATGCTTCAAAATTTTTGATTTATAGACGACATGATTGAAGATAGCCTTATATGGACTCAAATCTAATTCTTTTCATGCCCTCGGACTCTCGGAGTGATATATGCGTCTATGTCTGCAATTATCTTTAGTGAATTGTTTGAGCTCCCACTTACGTCGAGTTTGTGAACTGAGCTAACTAATTGAACATGGTTTCGATTGTGTTTTTCAAGCTTGAATTTGAATTATTAAGGCTTTTTTAGCTATTGAATCGAGTTTGAGCTTAGCATAGTGTGGTTGAGTCGACTTTAAGCTCATCCTAGTTTATTTTTTGCGATACTAAATTGATTGTTTTGCAAATTGTCTCCTTTCATGATGGGTTCTTTACGTAGTTCATCGTCACTACATAACAAGATACATGTTCCGATCCTTAGACCTTAGTGTTGCAAGGAGCCAAGGAGTAGGGAGGCTTGTCTCTTTGTGCTACATTATGATTTGAAACTGTACCACTTCCATTTCTCAAAGACCTTTTGGTAAGACTCGTCTATACGCAATCGTGCACATTTACTGAACACTCGCCTTGATCTATGACATAATAATGCTCTACAATCTATATTTAGTATCATAAAAGTTAACTCATGTAACAATTTTCACTTCTAGTTTCTTTGTAACAAGAGCATCCGCAATGGGTAAACTAGACAATAGCTTTTTACTATTTCAAAAAGCTATTTGAAGTAGTTTTTAGCATTGCATACAAGACTTTTTGAAAAAGTTTTTAACAAAGACTTGACAAACTTCAAGCTTTTGCTAAAAGCTCTACTCCTTAAATATACCATGCATTAAATGCATTAAATGCATCAAGTCTTTAATGACTTGATGCATTGTAGATACTCTAATAGTTCTAGTTACTCAAAGTGCACTTATTACTTGCAATGCATTGAACCAATTATATTAGTTCAAGTAAAAAAAAATGCTTCCCAAAAAAATAGTTCAAGTAAAAGTTTTTAAAAATAGCTCAAGTAATATGACAATTCCAAAACTAAATACAAACCGAAGGCAAGAAAGGTGTATTCACGTCGACCCTTTATAAGTTTGTTAATTTGACAGGCTGCACCATACTCAAAAGCTCTAATCTGTTAGTACACAGGATTATTATCTCGATACCACTTTTAAGTCCAATCGTTCACCCATCCCTCACTTATAATTCCAAAGAAAGTAATAACGGAGAGATATTCACACTAGACATGGATCGGTTGTACCCGAAAAACAAAATAAAAAACATGTAAAAACTCTAAAACATTAGTCATTCTATATGCACTTTCAATTGTGAATTTTAACTAATAAGGGTTATTGTTCAAGAAAGTAACAAAAGTACTATATTCTACTTATTCTGTATTCAAGACTTCAAGTAATAGTTCTTTCTTCCTGATCCAATAATGTTATATTCCCAAAACAAATCCCAAAACTGAAAACTTTTTTTTTTTTTGACAGGTGACTTTCCAACTTAGGTTTCACCACCCTCCCGTAAAGAGGCCCTAACCCCACATCGACTGGGCACTATGTTGTCTTAACGGGTCCACGCTGATACGATATGTGGCTTGATGCATGAGGAACCGCACCGCCTCACACAAGTTTCCTTCTTTGGAGTAACGTCCGGATGAAAACCCCGACCTTGCTCGATTTGAACCCCGTGAGCTTAGTCTAAGGGCACAAATCCTCATTGCAAATATCAGCAGAGAATGTGGACCACAGTGAGGGCTTCAGGAGGTGGGTCCACTCGATCTTCTCCATGTCTGGTGGCAACAACCTAAGCATTTACCACTAGGCCACCCTAAACCCTAAACCCTAAACCCTAAACCCTAGCGAATGAAAAAAGCGTTCATCCTGGATTCTCTTCCTCAAAAAAAATGTCTATCATACAAAACTGAAAACTTAAATGGATAAACATTCACTTTCCATGTAAATTAAAGGTCCAAGGAAAAAACCATTTAGGTTAAAGATCAGGGTGAATTTCTTTACTCAAATAGACAACTTCAGTCAAACGAAAAGAAAAAAAGGATGACACAAACAATGGAAACAAAATAAAAATCTGTAAGGTACGGTACATTATACAATCTTTCCATAAAATATTCTCCAAAGTATTTCTCAAATCATTGGCAATAGAGTCGCAAACCTCTAATTCACCAGGACCAGCATCACCTTTCAAAGAAGAAACTGGCCTTAAGGTTTCCATGGTTTATCTTATAAGATTCAACTCCAAACAGACTTCGACAATGCTGAAACCTTGAAGGATTACTATATAGACACATATAATACAAATATTTGTGGCATCCGTATCATACGAATCAGAAATATAAAGAAAAATGTAATCAAACAAATCATTAACTTTTAATTAATCTGCAATAATACGGTTGCACTTAAATCTACATACCTTCCTTGCTTACCCCAGAAGTCTCGTATTCTCATCGATCAAGCAAAAGTAGTGTTTCCACGTAGGAGTATGCATATAATGAATATGATTTTCCATAAACCCCGATGTCATTTACTACTTTTGAGTATAATTCATAAGCAAAAAGTGCATCGATTGATTCATCACAGTTTGTCATTTTGGCTATAATTTCGCCATTCTTCCTAAAGTCAAATTGTTTTGGTATTCTTGCATCTGGTTTTTCAATAGTGAAAATCTTTTTAAACGAATTTGAAGTTCCATTCTCCATCATCCATACATCATAATAAGCGCCCGCATAAATGTATTCAAACACAACAAGAGACTCCGTTAGCTTAGTTATAGACATTATTTCGCTACTGTCCAATGGTAAAGTACGCGGGAGGTGTATTGGTGTAAATTCTTCACTTGTCATATCAAAAGACATAATCAAACGATAACATTTATCCCTACCATGTCCATCTCTATGATAAGCATCCCAATAAATAAACCCATTTATATCAAAGTGAACACCTGTTAACACGATTGATTTAAAAGGCATATTGATCGATCTCCAAGCCCTTGTGCTTAATGTAAAAATTTCAAATTGCCAATATATAGTTCCAATCTTCAATTTAAATGTAATTTGGAGAAGCTTAGGGTCACAAGTGTTAGGAAGAACCCCAAAGCCAATAACAGTTTGATAATTACGATCATGAAACTTTGCTGCATGATTCCAAGGAAGAGATTTCCACCTTACATGATCAGGCATATTGACAGTAACAGATTTCCTTATTGCAGGATTCCAAAGAACAGCAGTATCAGTATTCTCACTGTACAAGCACAACAAGCCATTGGAGCAACCTATAATACGTGGTGGTTTGTCAAGTAATTTAACAGACATGGGGACAGTATAGGAGAACTTATCTTTTGGGAAAGTATCATCATCAACAAATGAGACATATTTAGCCTCATTATCAAAGAGATCATCGTATTTTACAAGTAGATGATGCTGCTCCACTTTGTAACTAGAAATAAACTTGGTGCTATGGATAAGTGACTTCCATGTTTTTGAAACGGATCTGAATCGAATCAATGATTTGGGTAGGAAGCCTTTTCATGATTTCTTCTTGGATTTCGAAAGGGATATGGTGCGATATGTTAAATCTTGAGTTTTTCATGATTTCTTCTTGAATCAATGATTTGGTCTGAATGAATTTCTAGGGTTTTTCAGACGGTATAGACCAAAAGGTATTGTAGTATAGCATATTTCGTTTATAACCCTCAACTTCCTTAGAGTTTAAATTTCAATTTTTTTTTCTAATATCTATTTTCAACATAATTAATTTTTTAACCTGAACATCATTAAGAAAAAGTGAAAATAATATTTTTTTAATAGAATTCTTTTGTTAATCAGAACGACTACAAAGTAGTATGCCTTAAATATAGTAAAATATAAAAAATAACAAGTACATGAAAATGAAAGTTTAAAGTAAGGAAATGAAGGCTTATTGGTAAAGGAGCTTGAGTATCTATACATTTTAAGGTTTCAAGTTCAAATCTCGTAACACCTCTAAAAATCAATTCAGCGAAAATATATAAGTTATGGGTGCTACTAATTGGTATCACAACACAAAGTATAGAACAACGGTTTTACATTAAGAAACTTCATAATCAAAGGTAAAAAGTTTACATTATTCAAAAATAATGCGGAATACAGGCCTATGATAATAAAGATGTCCCAAATATAAATATCAGAGTCGTCTATTACCATGTCATGCCACTGCCTGAGCGCCTCCAAAAGTAAACTATCGCCTCAATACTTAAAAGTATAATCTAAAAGAGTCAACACGAGATTGATGAGTGTTGAAACTAGCAGACCTTGATAGATCTTGAGCTCTCGTAGATCGTTAGTATTGCTTATGTAATCACAAACAAACTAAAAGAAAATCTCTACAACTTGTATTCTTTAGCGGAATATAAACACGAATAACTAAGAACTCTTTGATCCTCTATGGATCGTTATATTGATAATAATCACGTAAACTTCTAGTACATAATTCATTCTATTGTGTTCCTTTTATAGACAAGGAACCCTAAGTTCTTCTCAAAGAAACGTAAAACTAAATAAGATATACACAATCACTTCCTAATAAAGCTTATGCATATCCTAACTAACTTATAGAATATGCGGAATACTATCTCATGAAACAAACTAATAACTATATAACTTCAGAGAATTATGTCTTGGCAGAATCCATACACTTGAGTAGAATCCTTTCAGCTGAAACTTCACATAATTTATACTTCACATAATTCCCAACAATCCTCCCCTAAACTGGAATTTGACTTGGTTAAGTTCCAGTTTCTTGATAGATCTTTAACACGTCATAGCTAGAGGATTGTACACGAACATCAGCAGCAAAGAATCAAAAGAAGAACACCTTGATGATGACAAAACTTTGAAACACCAGATCTTTGCAGCAACAAATGACAACATGTACATCAAAACATATTAGTTTCATACTATTCTCATCACATCCAGGTGTGTTAACTCCTGTGAGAGGTGAATCATTGAAAATAATGGATTTGATGTCTCTTTACCAATAGCCATCACTACTGGAGTAGCCAAATGTTTAAGTTCGAAAACCATGGTACACTGATAACCATCTGATTTATTAGCAAATCAGCAACCATGAACGGATTTGAAATGTCTTTACCTGTAGCCGTTTGCTCAGGACTAGTCAATTCTTAGAATTGGTGAATTGATTACCAAATATGGTATTCCAATGCCTTTACCACAAGCCATATACAAGTGGGCTAGTCAATTCTTGGATTCCAAAAAGGAAGAAACCATGGTGAATTGATAACTATACAACTCTCAGCAATTAAGCATGGGTAGTTGCAAACCCTATGATTTTGAGCAAACCATTACAGCTATCAACAAATTTGATGTGTCTTTACCAAAGCTGTACCCTTTGGACTAGCTAACTCTTTGATATACACAAGGTACATCTGGTGAGTCAATAACCATCTACAATGTACAACAAACCTGCAATAAAAGTGAGATTTTTTTTTTTTTTTTTTTAACTAAGAAACGAAATAACACAAAACAAATATATTACAAACTATACACAATACCAGAATCAAGATGAAGCTTTATGTTGCAGAAGTTGAGTCTTAATGATTCCAACACATTGTTCAGCATGCAACTTATCATTACCAACTGGATCAGGAGGAACTTCCAACTTCTGTCTAAGCATTCTTTCCATCAGCCTTATAGGCAATGGATAATTCTTATCAGCAAACATACAGACAGTAATCCCACTCTTTGTCTCCACCACATGCACACAAGGCAAAGGATAAAATCTTCAAGTCTCAACCTTCCATCGATGTGAATTCTTCCAAATATGATACCCTTTACCATTTGGAGATTGAGAATCAAACAACACTTGAAGATCACCCAACAGTAATAAACCTGAACCCTGTGGTGTATGAATATCATAATGCTTAGTAACAATACCATACAGTATTCAAATCTTGCCTATCCACGGATGCAAGATTTCCTTCAAAAATTGAATCGCATCTGTAGTATAATCCAGACGATAAATAGTATTAAGCTCCCCATCGGTCAATGTCCAATTAATCAACACATCATGAGATCCTTCAGAAAAGCGAGAATGATCCTTCTTTAATAAAAGTTGAATCGCAGACTTTTAAATCTAAAGAACTCCTACGAAGGCGATGAATCCTAGAAGTATATGACCCATTTGATCTCACAGATCGCCTTAGAGTAGTGTGACGTCGTTTAGACATTTTTTTCATCCTCCTACTAGGTATATAAACTTCCATAGATGGCACATTCTCAGATGTTTCAGGAACATCTTTAGCTTTAGTGGAAGAGATAGAAGAAGACGTAACTGGAGCAATACCTCTCAATTGATACATTTTCTCAAGTATCACTCTAGTGCCTTAGCTTTAGCGACTTCTCTTTCGACTTTCTTACCCATATCTTCTCCTTCTAAATCAATTAGCAAACTTACCTTCTTAACACAAGGTAATACTGTAGAAGAAATATTTTGTGGTTCAGAAGATTGAACCCTTTCAACTGAAGGTATAGATGCAGTAGATGCTTCAGGAGTAATAACAGGAGAATTCATCCTTGGTGGAACATCATCAAAGTTATCTACAATCTCAACTGTTTTAGACCTCTTAGCCTTTGGAGCATCTGAATTAACAGCACTTCTCTTCTTAGAAGATGATGCAGTCTGTTTCATAATTCTTTGAAACAGTCTATGCAATTCATCATCAGGTAAATTCCAAACTTGCCTTTTCTTCAAACCAGAATTAAAGATAGCAGAACTCTGATAAAAAACAACATGTCTCATGTATGCTTTCTTCTGAGCTTCAGTAGGTGGTTTTTCCCTTTTTGCCTTATTCTTTTGAGCAACGAGCTTTCTTTTGTCGGTGCCTCTTGCTTTTCTTTTGACCAAGAGCTACCATTTGTGCAACAAATGTTTCATCATTAAAATCTGCACCTAAAATAGTCTCATGCAAGAGTAGGATCCAAGCACCTTCTTTGTATATAGGTATCCCATTGTGCATCGGTCATACGAATTCGTAATTCATCCAATTCTCTTTGTCTCTCAAGAGACAAATTTGAAGTAGATTCGACTTCAATCTGTTTAGCCAAATCCTCACTTTTCTTCATGTACGCGCGATCGACTATCATTCTCTCTTGTTCTTGCCTTTCTGTTCACTTACAAGATCCGGACCAATATCATCAATCAATGCTCCTTTTCACGTAGTGGCGCAGACTCTTGATGAGAACCAGGTTGAGGAATATCCATAGAAAGAACTTCAGAAGAAACTCCCAAATTCGCATCAGAAGAAACATAGTGAGACAAATCTGCAACAGGTGTGGAAAATACTTCAGCATTATCTGTTGAAGGTAGAGAACTTGGTTGTTCTTGTACAACTGAAGTTTGACCATGTACAGAAACAACATCCTCCATTGAAACATCAGCAGTTACATCATCAACACTTGGTTCTTTTGAAGCTTCAGTGGATTCCTTATTCAGATATTGTCTTTTCCTTTTCCTAGTAAATCGAATAGGTTCCTTTTTCTTTGAAGATTCAGTAGCAACAGGAGGAGAAATAGGATTCTTTTGAGCAACATCTGCCAAAATCTTAAGAGAACCAAACGGATTATCCTCTTGCTCTTCATCAGAAGAAACCACTAGCTTTCTTTTAGAATGATGCCCAAGTTGGTCTTCCAAAATCTTAACCTTATTTCTCAGCTCCATAATCTCACCACCAAGAGAAGACTTAGTCTCTGCAAGTTCCTTTTTGAGATCGACCACCTTCACTACATACACATTCACTAGAGCATGAGCGGATGTAAGTGTAATAGGGTCCTCGGCTCCACCGGTGATTGCTCGAGGTAATGGGAACTTCATTGGACCTTCGGGAGAAACATGGTCATGCTCAACATAAGGAGAACCTTCATTATATGGTTCCCTGTGGACTAGGTGTGGTCGATCGATTAGGTTCGAGACTCAAATGAATCAAAACCAACTGTGTAGATGGTGGACTAGGACTAGATCTAGGTGAAGGTATAGGTGGAGGTCGGTCGGGAGAAACATTAGATGCTTGGCGATTGTAGAAGGGCCTCATCAATGGCAACGAAGGATTACCATCGGTAGGAACATTGGTAGAAGGTGGATTATTAACAACATTATCCTCATTAGCGACCTCATTCCCCGAGGCAACATAGTGCTAGTAAAGGATAATGTGTCCCTCATATTTAGTTCTCATGGAAGCAAATAGTTTAGCGAGATAGAGCTCTATGGGATAAAAAGCTTGGGTTCGAGTATTAGTGTCTAATATTATTTGCAAAACCTAGGGTACATTAAAACTTAAACTTTTCTTATGAATATTTTCAACCATGTTATCAAAATAAACTTGAAAAATTATAAGTTAACCCTTGAGAAAGACACACAATACCACATCCCAATTGTGTGAAGGCTGATCCCATCCTCACGATTTATTGCTTATGCCTTTGAAGCAATGTGTGAACCAAAACCTCCACCGGGCATAGGCGATTCTTGAGCCACATGTGCGTCCGTTCACCTTGGTATCCAATAGCTCTCGATCCATCTAGTATCGCCTTTGAATTAGAATGATAAACCCCATTCTCATCATCCAAGCGAAGTCGACTTACGATCAACTCCTCTGTCACAACATACTCGATATCATCAACCATAGCCACAATCTGTTTCACTACGTTTTGAAGCGGATGCCGAGTGTGTTACCAACGATTCATATATAGCATTAGGAGAATGTGTTAAAGCATAATGAATCTTGGACCTCTTCAAGAACTCCACCATTGGTTTATACAAATCATCACCCTTTTGTTCCCGAAAAGCAACTTTATTATGATCGTGTTTGAATTGAGCGCCATGAGTGATTTAGATAATGGGTGAAGAATTAATCGGTGAAGGTGTGTTTAAATCAAATAAAGAAATCGGTTAATATTAGGCGACGATATGCGAATAGGGTATAAGGAGAAGTTTCCCAATTTTGGTCAAAATAATTAAGTTATTGACCAAAGGCGGCGTGTAAAGCAACCTTTACCAAATTTAAATTTCAACTTGGTGAAACAATGGTCATTCTGCTGAAGTCTTTCAATCAGCAGAAACACATCACGTATTCAAGAAGCTTCAGTAAATATCTTTTTACTGTTTCACCCAACTCGCATTAAATCTCATTAAACCTTGAAACCGTCTATAAAACACTCCCCAATTCACACTTATCTCTCATCAATTACCCCAAATACCATCACAACCCTAATTCCACCATGAACCACAATAAACCATGAATAATAAACCAGAGGTTGTTGATCCAACCTCTTCTCCATCATCATCATCATCCAGTGATTTCCTACAGTTTTTCTCATATCCATATGACCCACGACCATTGTAATCCCCATTTCTCAGTTCTTCTGATGATGATAGTGTAGTGAATCCAAGTAAATCTCTTGATGACTCTGATGGGTCCACTAAGAAGAGAACATCTTACTCCCAACCTCCAGCACCTCAACCTCAACAAGGGCCTTGTGCCGAAAGAGAGGTTGTGCTTGCTCTTCCTGCGCCATGGTTTGGTGCTTTATCACATATCGTATAGAGGAAGGGTATAAGGAATATGGATTTACTGCTTTTTGGTGAAACCTAGTAGATGAAGCACAAAGAACACGTGTATTCATCTTCATCATCTATGGTCTCCTTAATCCATCCTTCCCATTTTGATCCTTAGCTTCCTCATCATACCGTTCAAGCATATCCAGCCATCGAGATAGAAGGAATGGGTGGTTATGCAAGTCATCACAAATGCATATCCAGCAGCTGGAATAGAAGATATGAGTGATCATGCATATCCAACAGCTATTGGAATAGATGATATGAGCTAGAATAGGTTTAGTAGATCATGTATAGAACTGTTCTTGTAGTTGCATTTGAAGTTGATTGTACTCTGTAAGCTGTAAGCGGTAAACTGTTTCTCTAATGAATGAATGATCAATGAACTTGATACTTCTCTTGAATGAACACTTTAACTTCAGTACTTTCTCTTCAGTGGAAACAAATTGTTCACTTCAGTACTCTGATTTCAGAAGAAACAAGCTTTAAAGCTTACTTGACCATTTTCCATTTGACCAATCATGATGAACTTCAACTTAGATAAGCAACAATCTGCAAAACACAACAAACACAGAAACACACAAACCAAACAAAGACAAACAAAACTATCATTACATTAGCTGGTTAGTGTTAGAAAACCAAAGAAATCAACAGAATACACAAAAATCTACAAATATACATACTAAATATGCAAAGTGTACACAAATCCTCCCCTGAGGCCTATGCCTCCCCTTAAACTTTGCAGTTAAGGGTTAAGCATACCAATATGGACCACAAGGTGTTGAAACCTTGGTCCATCAAAAGCCTTTGTTAACAAATATGCCACATTATCATCAGTGTGAATTTTAACCACTTTTATCAAATGTTTGTCATATGCATCTCTTATAAAGTGGTGCCTGATTTCAATATGTTTAGTTCTCTTGTGAAAAGCTGGATTTTGACAATGCATATGGTACTTTGATTATCAATAAAAATTGTTGTGTTCATGAAGTTATACCCATAATCCAACAATTGATTTTGTATCCAAAGAACACATCCACGACAATTTGTAGCGACAACGTACTACTGCTTGATAGATGAGGTAGCCACAATAGTTTGTTTCTTGCATTGCCAAGAAATCAATCTCTTTCAAGGAATTGGCAACCTCCGGTGGTGGACCTCCTATCCGGTTGCACCGGCATAGTCACTATCACTATATGCTTTCGACTTAAATGGAGATTCTTTTGGGTACCAAAGGCCTAGATGAGGTTGGCCTTTGAGGTACTTAAAGATCTTCTTTGACATTGAGATGGGAAGTAAGTGGAGTAACTTGATGTCGAGAACAAACACTCACAACAAAAGTAATATCGGGCCTGGAAGGTATTAAATACATCAAAGAACCAATCATAGATCTTTATAAATGAACATTCATTGGTGGATCTACTTCATTGTTGGTCTTTGTCTTTGGAGCTTCATAAGGTGTAGTGGCGATCTGACACTCTCCATTCCAAATTTCTTCAAGATGTCCTCACATATTTGTCTGGTGATAAAGATACCATCGTTTCTGCTTGAACTTGGAGACCAAGAAGAAAGTCAACTCCCCATAGAACTCATCGAAACTCTCCTTCATAAGCTCCTCAAACTCCTGCACCAAGCTTCCTTTGTGGATCCAAAATAATGTCATCCACATACACTTGTACAAGAATAATATCGTGGAATTCTTCTTAAGGAAAAGTGTCTTATCGATTCACCTCTTCGATAACCATGCTTCAGCAGAAATGATGAAAGCCTAGCATACCAAGCTCGGGTGCACGATGTAGTCTATAGAGAGCTTTGACTACCTTGTAAACATGATTAGGATGATCCGGGTCTTCAAATCCTTTAGGTTGAGTGACATAAACCTCTCTTCTATTTCACCATACGAAAAGCACCTTTAACATCCATCGATACACCATAAATCCATGTAAGATGCATAAGCCAAGAATATCCGTATGGCTTCAACTCTAGCCACGGTGCAAAACCTCATCATAGTCAATTTCCTCCTCTTATCTATACCCCTGAGCTACCAATCTCGCTTTGTTTTAATGACAACACCCGTGCATCTCTCTTATTCTTGAATCCATTTAGTCCCAATTGCATACTTGCCATCGGTAGTGGTACCAAGATCCAAACCTGCTGATTTTGAAATTGTTGCATCTCTTCTTGCATTGCCTCAAGCCAACTTGAGTCTTCAAGAGCACGAGTAACACTTGGTTGGTTCCACTTGTGAGAAAACAAGCAAGCAGACAATGTTCATAGTACGTGTGATTGTCTCGTTCTTGATTTGAGACATAAGAGATAAAAGCCACTTGACCATATTAAGAACTTGTCACAGAGCCCCTAGTTCTAACAAGTGCATTAGGATCACCAATAATATTGGAATTGTGGATGAGTATTATTGATCCTTTTAGTAGCGATGGTGTTGACTTCAATGGAGGTATCAAGATTAGTCATGATGGGTTCAAAATCGGTGTCATAGGAAGGTGAGGTGAAGATTCCGATTTTGGTTGATGATTACCAAGATCCGAAGGTTTTGGAAAATGTGTATAAGGTTCTCCAAAGTCATTGACACTCTAGTAGAAATAGGAGTAGAAAGCGACATGTCTTTCGTGATTTGGTGATGATAGGAGAAAGCAGGTCACTTTCAAACAAAATTGTTGTTTCCACCGATTGCGTCACTTTCACTCTCCTCGGCATTCCTCTTAGCATCTAGATTAGTCGCATGCTCTTGTTTCTTAAGCCTAGCAAGGTCCTCGGCATAGTGTGAGTCATCTTCACTCTCATCGGTAAAATCTTTAGAAGTGTCACTGCAAAATTGTTAGGGGAGAAAAAGGCACAACAATGGGTTGTTCATCATCTTCAAACTCACCGTCGAATCAACATCCATAGTACACCTTTGTTAGTTGGAGACTCTTGAGTACTGCATGTTGGTTAGCCATATGTCTAGAGTAACCCAAATAATCGGTTAAGTAATCAAGATCAAAAGACCAAACATGACCACGTCCTTGAACATTAGGCTTGTCTTCTAGAAATCTTAGGTTCAAAGTCTCCTCAATCTTCTTAGCGGATAAATTGTAAACCACAGTAAGCCTTACTATGAGCGATTATCCCACAATATAACCATCATCGACTTTCTCATCAAATTTGCCCGGTGGATCACTTGTATTCGAATGGTCACTTGACAACCAAATGGTTTAAGGTAATGAATTGCGGGAACTTTCTCATAGAAGTTCATATGGTGTTTGAAGTGAGGTCTAGTAATGGACACCCTATTCGATACATAACAAAGTCGTACCAATGACTTCAAATCAAAACATGGTGGGTAACTTAGAGTCCGCCTTGACATTAATCTTGCGACCTCTATTAAGGTCCTATTCTTCCTTTCAGCCACCCCATTTTGTTGTGGGGTTCTTGGAGTGCTATAGTCCCTTTTATCCCTTTTGACCTCTGAGTTCTATAAGTATAGCATTCTTGAACTCGTTCCATTATCACACGAATTCCTTTAACCTTTTTGTTCAACTGATTTTCAATAAGGGTAATGAACTCTTTCAACTTGGAGATGTTTCATCTTTGGTCCTTAGAAAGAATACCCAACAAAATCTACTATAGCCATCGGTGATAACCGAGACAAAATATTTTTGATCAATGCTTCTAACTTGAGTTGGACCAAAAGATTTATATGAAGCGGTGAAGAGGTTGAAATAATGCTCACAGTAATGTGACTTTGTATGAGGCTCGTGTTGCTTTCCTTTGTTGCGAGCAACACAATTATGATCATTGGTGAAAACTTTGGAAGGAAGACCTTCAACAAGACCCAGTTTAGAGAGCTTGCTTATGGTCTTGAAATTTACATGAGCCATCCTCCTATGCCATTTGGTAGACTCATCCGAGGATGCTTTAGCCACCAAACAAGTTAAGTCACCTTACGGTTTAACATCGTTAAGTTGAATGTATAAAGATTGTGATTTCGAGGAACTCTCGTGAGAATTGAAGTTTCTTCTAGGAGTTTGAAGTCTTTAGATAGCACAAGACATTCATCCTCGAGAAGAGTACTTTGTTCTTGGTGTCATAGATTTGTGAGGCGAGAACAAATTGAAGTGTTGGAGTTCCTTGACATAGTATACATTCTCAAAGTCCAGTTGAGGTGTTTTGATGGTCCCTTTCGATAATTCTTCCATCACTTCCTCCAAAGGTCACATTGCCTCCTCCTTCAATGGGTACAAAGTTGCGCATCAAATCTCGTTTCCGACATACTTCTTGAGCAACCACTATCAACAATGCCAACATCTTTATGCTTAAGAGGATGATTCTACAACAACAAAAATTATACAAACAATTAGTACACTATGAGGCTCAAGTCATTCTCGACTTGAACCTTCCTTGTGGATCATATGAGTTATGCCATGCAGATGTATAAGATCCACTATTGTTCTTGGGTTTCCATTGAAATTTAGGTCCCTTTTTATTCCAAGAACAACCTGCTGAGGACTTGACAACAATATCCCTGTACCCTTTCCCAGCATTCATAGAGTCACCATATCCAGGCCAAAAACCATTATTAAAATATGAACTTGTTGGTTGTACATATGGTCTAGCAACTGAGCTTCTCCAAGTAAAAGGAGAATCAGTATAAGTTGCTTGTGGAACATAAGGTGGTATAGCATTAACATTGGTCCACATTGGTCTAGATTTCCTAGAATCATCACACCTACCCATCCTTTGCTCATGATAATCACAATCCTTAATCAAATGAAATTTACTTCCACACACAAAACATGTCTTCTGTTTAGAAGATTTATTCAAACCAAAAGATGTTCTATTACAAGTAGAAGTAGTCAAACCAAAATCATGAAAAGAATTGTTTTTAACAGAATTATTATGCAAAGAATTAAAAAGCAAGTCTTCAGAGGCAACTGTCTTGGAATTGGATTCCTTGGCGACAACTCGACATGCTTATTGGTAGTCTTGGGTGCGAGCGGGGTGAAGACTTGGGAAGGTCGGACTTGTCATTTGAATCACACTCTATAGACCTTGGTGGGAGGACTTGTCCTTTGTTAACACAAGAGACAAAGTCATTAGAAGAAGTATCGGTGCAGCAAGTCATTTGACTTTTGCCATATGAGATGATGTGATCCATCAAAGTCAACGATGAAGTGAAAGGTCAACAGGCATAGGTATTCTTCTAATAGATCCACGTACTGCATGTAAATCACCTTCTTTTACCATGTTAGCTAATCCTGCTGGTGTGGATTTACATGTGTCCTCTCTAGCTTCTAGTCCTACATATTTCTTAAAGCCTAAACCTACTGAAGTATTAGGAGTTTGACTAGAGTAGAGCTCTTTAGCTAGATTTAGACCAGATTTTAGCCAAGAATTATGTCTAGCTATTTCTTTATCTAATTTTTCTTTTAGCTCTAGATTTTCTGACAATACATCTGCTCTTAATTTCTCAGACCTTTTTAACTCATTTTTAGAACATTCGAGATCCCTTTCTAATACACCTAACTTCTCATCATAAGCTATTTGATTCTTCTGAAACCAAACCTTTTGTCTTTCTAGTGTTTTAAAGCCTGTTTATAAGCTTCAACTTCCACATAGCATTCATTATATTTAGGTTTCAAAATATCATAAGCTTCTTTGAGTTCATTATAACGCTCACTACAACCAAACAAAGCAGTTTTGTACACGAGAGATGCCCATCAAGGCAATCGATCATGCCTATCCTCTCAAGTACTGACTAGCCATCAACCCAATATTTTCAAAGCACGAGCTGTCATCATTCTCCGATCATGCGACTTCCGGTCTACATTAGCATCCATAGTAACTAGAGCGGTGAGGATCCGGGCTTGAGTTTCCGACTTCCTCGATTCTGCGATAGGAAGAGTATCTCACCTCATCACCACTTTCCTATCCTTACACTCTCTCGGAGAAGTGACCCATCTCATTGACATGTAAAACACTTGACCTTTTTGTCAAACCTTCTTGGATCTCTTCCACGAAAGCCAAAACTCCTCCCGACTTTGCGCTCAAACCTCTTGATTTCCATAGATAGCATAGCCACTTGCCACTTCAACTTCATCTCCTCCATCTCCAGTGGGTCAACCTGATCTAAATCCTCATATGCAAGTTCCTGCTGAGGATCATAATCATTAAAGAAGGATCCAAGTACATCTTCCATTATACCACTAGATTTAGAGTGAGAGCTTGATGAAGGAGTAGTATAAGATGAGGATGAGTAAGTTGGACTTGGACCATAACTCATCTTTGGGGTGGAGGCTCCTACAAATACTGTGTGACTAGCAGTAGATGATGAGCGGAAATGACTTCTTAGATCATGTTCAAGAGCTTTAAGTTTGTTATACAGCTCATCAAAAGTAAGCATATCCAGACCACCTTTAGCTTTTAAAGCAATGCTCACTTGTAGCCAGGATGGAGGTAAAGACCTCAAGAACTTAGAATTACAATCATCATTATCGGCTTTACTGCGGTGATTAATGACTTAAAATCTTGTGAAACTTATCATAGCCCTTGTGAATTCCTTCCTCTTCGAGATTTGAAAATCTTGAAGCTGTTGTCTCAAACATCGACTTTCTCATTCTCTAGACTCCTCATTCCCATCGAACTTCGCCTTGATTGCTAACCATATGTCCTTAGCATCATTCATAAAGTGAAAATCACATCAAGTGATCCTCAAGAATAACGAAGAAGAATCGTCTTAACTTTGGTTTCTCTCGAACCGCTTGATTTTTCTTATTGATTTGGGAGGAACAAAAGTAAGATTGCCATCGGCATCATTGGTAGTTCTCTTCAAACTGTTTCCTTCTTTACTATCTCCTATAGATTCCAATCAATGTTGGAGATCCGTTTTGCATCTTCATCGCCCAAAGATCATATTCCTCCCTTTTAAGATAAGGAAACTTAGCATTCTTGTTCGAGAGACTTAGTTGTTGCGGTTGTGTGGAGTTTTGGTTGTTGGTGATTTCGATATGAACGTCGATCCGGCATGGTGATTTGTTTTGGTTGTAAGGGTGTTTAGAAAAACTTGTTCTTAGTATCGTAGAGACTCTCACGAGGCTCTAAAACCACTTGTTGAAACTAGTAGATCTTGATAGATCTTGAGCTCTCGTAGATCGTTAGTATTGCTTATGTAATCACAAACAAACTAAAAGAAAATCTCTACAACTTGTATTCTTTAGCGGAATATAAACACAAGTATAAACACGAATAACTAAGAACTCTTTGATCCTCTATGGATTGTTATATTAATAATAATCACGTAAACTTCTAGTACATAATTCATTCTATTGTGTTCCTTTTATAGACAAGGAACCCTAACTTCTTCTCAAAAAGCGTAAAACTAAATAAGATATACACAATCACTTCCTAATAAAGCTTATGCATATCCTAACTAACTTATAGAATATGCGGAATACTATCTCCGCATAAACAAACTAATAACTATATAACTTCAGCAGAATTATGTCTTCGGCAGAATCCATACACTTTAGTAGAATCCTTTCAGCAGAAACTTCAGCATAATTCATACTTCACATAATTCCCAACAATGAGTTCATAGGTTTACGTAAATTACTTCAAGTTCCAAAAGAGCCACTACAAGAATCAGGACAAAAGGCAACGCTAAAATGCCGACGACACAATGTCTTCGGCATTTTACGCTAAACGACAAAAAAACTCACTTGACCGAGACACCGTTGCGTTGAATTTTATGAAAAATTATGCCGACGCCTTGTCGTCGGCATTATATTGGCCAAATTTGACTTTACGAATAGTTGGGCGGGAATTAACCCCGCCAAGTGGTACCGACGCCCCGTCGTCGGGAATATATAAAATAAAAAAATTACATCACTTAGCGTTAATAATTGTAATTAGGGTTTTCTTCCCGACGACAGGGCGTCGGGATGGATTTTTGCCAAATTTGCATTCACCCGCATGTAAATAATAGAGAATTATTTGGCGGGGATTTTTCCCACTAGTTTGTTACCGACGACATGTCGTTGGGATTTTTTCCCGCCTTATTGCAACTTTATCCCGCCAATTTTTTACTTATAAATAACTAATCATCCTCAATACAAAAAAACGCGCACACATAACCCAATCGTCAATTCTCACAAAACACAAAACGCACACAACAATGGTTAGTTACACGCCGGAAGAGGAGTGGTCAAAGGTTTTATCGAACCTACCACTCTTTGATGAAGTTCTTTATACATATTGTGATGAAATTATCAAGGAATATGGTTCTTATAAGAACATTAGCCCGTGGATGAGAGATGTTATTCTGAAATGGTTGAGGGAAAAGCCAGACTACAGACACTATTTGGCGGAAGCTGATAGAGAAAGAATGGAGGCAAAAGCCGATGAACTAGCAATGAGGATAAAAAATCTTGAAGCTTTGTTTGAAAATTTCATCAAGCAAAAGAATGTGTTGGGAATTATACGTTTGAGTTGATAAGACAAAAAGAATGAAACAAGAGGGACTTAATATGACAAGAAGGAAACCTACAAAAAGATGGAAGGTATTGCTTGCAAAAGAAGTTTTATTTATTAGTCCTTATTCTCTAGTATATAAAGAGGACATAGGTGTAGGTTTTACATAAGTCTTACAAGATGTAGTCGACTTAAAGGTGTGTGTGTGTCCTAGGCGTATAGTCTTGTAAACGCCTAGGTTATTAGTTTAGTTAGTAGACGTGTTCCTATAAACGTCTATAGTTAGTTAGTTAGTTAATGGTGATGAAAACCTTGTTCAATAACAATTAATGTTTTGTTCTATGTTCCGCTGCGTATAACCATTGTTATTGTTAAACCCTAAGGCTCAAAATGATCTCAAGGAGTATATCAAACTCCACAATTGGTATCAGAGCTTGGGGAGCTCGTTACCTAGGGATTCACAAGGTTTCTTGGCGAAAAAGAAAGAAGAAAATCGAGAATACGCAAAATTCGAAACTTTCTGCAGCACTGTTTTGAAACGATCATAACTTTTTCGTTAACCGTTGGATCGTGACGAAATTTTTGGTGGACGTTCTCTATATATTCATCTAACTTTTCACCGAAGGGATTGTCAATTTGAGCTTTCAGTAAAAAGTTATACTATGTCAAAGTCTGCTGCTGATGGGTTTTTCTGAAAATCAATTTTAAGGTTTTTAGAAAGCAGATGTGTATTGTGGTTATTGCTGCTATTGGAGAAGGGTTTGTTGGTGTAGTTGGGTTATTCACAAAGGAGGAGAGCATTCAAGTGTGTTAGGTTTTTGATGGTTGGTTTCAAAACTTTATGATGTTACCATTTGAAGTTAACCACTGCTACGCTGCCAGGTTATCTCATTCCACTGCTAAGTGATTGGTAATCACTGCTAGTGTTCATTTGTAACCACTGCTACATACTTGTATCCACTGCTATACTATTTTGATTCCACTTCTCGAATGCTTGTTTCCACTGCTAGTACGAATAATGTTACCACTGCTACTCGTTTTGTGTACCACTGCTGCTCGTGGTACCACATAGTACTGTTCATATACATTGTTACATTAGCAGTTGGTACAGCTTGTTTGAAACTGTGTACTGTTTTTCTTGATCATATGTTTCTCCTTGCTCTTGGAATCTGCTGCTGGTTTTGCGACAATTCAGCAACAGAATTAATGTCACTAACAGATTTGGGAGGAAGGAGCAACCTGGTTAGTGACAGATTAGTAACAGATTATGTGTCGCTAATCACCATGGGAGGAAGGAGGCATCAAATTTGCAACAGATTAGCCACAGTTTAGTGACAGAAAAAGTGTTGCTAATTGCTATAGGAGGAAGGAGAATGCAAAGTTAGTGATAGATTTGTGACACTCTTGTAACAAAAAAAGTGTTGCTAACAGGCTTGGTTTGCATTGTCTGAGGAAAATTTTCTACTGCTATTGTTATCCGATATATGTTTTTTCTACTGTTTATATTACTCGATATCGGATAATACATGGTTTTTGGTTCTCGAATAAAGTTTGGAGTTTGGATGGTTTACACACACATGAGTTTGGTTATTTGTTCTTAAACGTTTTAAAAGGCTCGTATTTTTTTGAGGAATAGGTGATTACGAAGATAATTGATCATAACCTATTTGATATTGTAGTTGAGTTACACAGATTCGTGCTCTTATCATATCTCAAAGTGGGTGTTACACTTTGGAGATAACTTGTTCGTGCTTCAATGATTATGACAACGAATTGACGAATAGTAGATGAAGGTTTTCGTCAAGGGATTGCGGTCTCCCTATACACTAAGATTGGGTATACGTTCAATGGCATCTATAGTGCAAGATATAAGACACAAGTTTGGGTTATTCTACTTCTTCATCAAATTAGTTATATTTGGCTTTCTTCAAGTGATCATTACAAGGAGCTTCTGATTTGAAGAATCATTTGATGTTCATGCACCACTCGAGGGAAGTGTTTGATTTTACTCGTTGATCATTATTACTACGCTAGTTGGGTTTTCCAATGTTTTGGATTCATTTTAGTAAGCATTTTGGTGTTCTTCATGGAGGCAATTGAAACATTGACGGCTTAGATTGGAAGTATGATATTGGTTCATGGTGGTCAAGATCATTATTTTCATCGTTCCCTATTTGGATAATAACAAAAAGGGAAGAGATTTTTGAGTGGCATGGCATGGATTAAGGGAAGACAAAGGAAGACATACTTGTTTCATTCATGGTGAGATCCACGATCTCAATTTCTACCGTCTAGGAAAGTTCGTTTCAAGAATGGTTTTGTCATTATCAACTAGGGGAAGATTGTTGGGAATTATACGTTTGAGTTGATAAGACAAAAAGAATAAAACAAGAGGGACTTAATATGACAAGAAGGAAACCTACAAAAAGATGGAAGGACTTGCTTGCAAAAGAAGTTTTATTTATTAGTCCTTATTCTCTAGTAAATAAAGAGGACATAGGTGTAGGTTTTACATAAGTCTTCAAAGATGTAGTTGACTTAAAGGTGTGTGTGTGTGTCCTAGGCGTATAGTCTTGTAAACGCTTAGGTTATTAGTTTAGTTAGTAGATGTGTTCCTATAAACATCTATAGTTAGTTAGTTAGTTAATGGTGATGAAAACCTTGTTCAATAACAATGATGTTTCGTTTATCCGCTGTGCATTGTATCCGTTGTTATTATTAATCCCTAGCTGAGCTTATAAACGATTTTCACAAAATGCAAGGGGGAAAAGGTGGTGCAGGTTCTAGCAAAGCAGGTTGTAGCAAAGTGGGAAAAGGTGGTGCAAGTTCTAGGAAAGGGAAAAATCGATGAACTGCGATGTTTGTTATGGTCTATGTCGTATGTTTCGTTTGCTTGTCGAGTTATTTTTTTGAGTTATTTCGCTTGCTTGGCGAGTTGTTTCATTTGAGTTGTTCTCTTTGCTTGTCTAGTAGTTTCGTTTGATTCTGTATGAAATGTATGTGGTTGAGAACTCTTGCGTGTTGAATAAAAGGTTTGCCTTAGTGTTTGTTAATTGTGATATTGTTCCTTCAATTATATGTAATTTAGTGTTGGAAAATTATATATTTGAAATACCCTGTTGTTTAAAGGGGTGTTTGGATATGGATTTAACAAGCAGATGATTAATGTCAAATACCAAGTGTAAAATATATATACGAATTACATTACAAAGGGGTGTTTGAGTTGTTTCGTTTTATTGTCAAATACCACGTGAAATACCCTGCTGTTTAAAGGGGTGTTTGGAAATGTATGTGGTTGAGTTGTTTCGTTTGCTTGTCGAGTTGTTTCGTTTGATCTATTTCATTTGCTTTGATAACAACAACATTTTATTAAACAACAACAACAATAACACAACAAACAACAAACAACAACAACAACAACAACAACAACAACAACAAAAACAATAACAAAAACAACACTACTACATACGAAGATTTTTCAAGTCACCTAACAGCTCACAAAGTATTGCATCTGATTGTCATGCGTGGTCATGGTCGTCAGGATTCTTTGCCATTTCAAGTATTGCCTCCAGCATCCTTACTCTTGTCTCTAGAACCTGTTTTTGTGATTCTAGCATGTTTATCCTAAAATATTTGTTATTACAGTTTGAGCACTCTGTTGGTACATATCCAGAACCTTGAGATGTTGAAGAAGAAGAGATTACTCTTACGTGTTCATCAAATTGACTATTCCACATAAAATATCCACATCCATGATATTTTTGTCTTGGCTATTATATCGCTCCATCTCAGGTTTCAAAATTAGTGTGAAATGATGTAGGGACCTTGATTTACGCGTTGGTAATGAAGGAAGGGTGGCCGGAATTTCGCCCGAAAGTTGGTGACGGCGCCAGAAAGTTTTCTAGTGAGGTGGGGGTATCAAATGGCTTGGTAAACCCTAATTCAGGCTTATATATCCCCACGAGGGACCAAATGTGTAAAAATGAAACTAAAGGGAGTGGCGGTGTAAAAATAAAGAAGGGGTAGTTTTTGCAAATTTGGCTATGTTACGTATAACCATATCATCTCGGCTCGTTCGTTTAACATGTTATGTATAACCATATCACATCGACTTGTTCGTTTACCATGTTAGGTATAACCATATCACCTCAACTCGTTCGTTTAACATGTGACGTATAACCATATCATCTCGATTCGTTCGTTTAACATGTTATGTATAACCATATCACCTCGACTCGCTTGTTTAACATGTTACGTATAACAATATCATCTCGAATCGTTCATTTAACATGTTACGTATAACGATATCACCTCGAGTCGTTCGTTTAACATGTGATGTATAATCATATCATCTCGGCTCGATCGTTTAACACGTGATGTATAACCATATCACCTTGACTCGTTCGTTTAACATTTTATGTATAACCATATCACCTCGACTCATTCGTTTAACATGTTACGTATAACGATATCATCTCGACTCGTTCGTTTAACATTTTATGTATAACGATATCACCTCGACTTGTTCTTTTAGCATGTGATGTATAACCATATCATCTCGACTCGTTCGTTTAACATGTGACGTATATCCATATCACCTCGACTCGTTCGTTTAACATATGATGTATAACCATATCATCTCAACTCGTTCGTTTAACATGTTATGTATAACCATATCACCTCGACTCGTTCGTTTAACATGTTACGTATAACGATATCACCTCTACTCGTTCGTTTAACATGTGACGTATAACCATATCACATCGACTTGTTCATTTAACATGTTATGTATAACTATATCACCTCAACTCGTTCGTTTAACATGTGACGTATAACCATGTCACCTCAACTCGTTCATTTAACATGTGATGTATAACCATATCATCTCGGCTCGTTCATTTAACATGTCACGTATAACCATATCATCTCGACTCGTTCGTTTAACATGTTATGTACAACGATATCACCTCGACTCATTCGTTTAACTTGTTACATATAACGATATCACCTCGACTCATTCGTTTAACATGTTATGTATAACCATATCATCTCGACTCATTCGTTTAACATGTTACGTATAATGATATCACCTTGACCCGTTCGTTTAACATGTGATGTATAACCGAATCATCTCGACTCGTTCGTTTAACATGTGACGTATAACCATATAATCTCGAATCGTTCGTTTAACATGTTATGTATAACCATATCACCTCGACTCGTTCATTTAACATGTTATGTTTAATGATATCATCTCGACTCGTTCGTTTAACATGTTATGTATAACGATATCACCTCGACTTGTTCGTTTAATATGTGATTTGTAACCATATCATCTCGACTCGTTCGTTTAACATGTGACGTATAACCATATCACCCGACTCGTTCGTTCAACATGTGATGTATAACCATATCATCTCGACTCGTTCGTTTAACATGTTATGTATAACCATATCACCTCGACTAGTTCGTTTAACATGTGACGTAAAACCATATCATCTCAACTCGTTCATTTAACATGTGAAGTATAACCATATCATCTCGACTCATTTGTTTAACATGTGACGTATAACCATATCACCTCGACTCGTTCGTTTAACATGTGATGTATAACCATTTCATCTCGTTCGTTTAACATGTGACGTATAACCATATCACCTCGACTCGTTTGTTTAACATGTTATGTATAACCATATCACCTCGACTTGTACGTTAAACATGTTATGTATAACCATATCACCTCGACTCGTTCGTTTAATATGGGACATATCATCTCGACTCGTTTATTTAACATGTTATGTATAACCATATCACCTCGACTCATTCATTTAACATGTTACGTATAACGATATCACCTCGACTCGTTTCTTTAACATGTTATGTATAACCATATCACCTCATCTCGTTCGTTTAACATGTGACGTATAACCATATCACCTCGACTCGTTCGTTTAACATGTGATGTATACCATATCATCTCGACTCGTTCGTTTAACATGTGACGTATAATCATATCACCTCGACTAGTTCGTTTAACATGTTACGTATAACGATATCACCTCGACTCGTTCGTTTAACATGTTACCTATATTGATATCACCTCAACTCGTTCGTTTAACATGGTATGTATAACCATATCATCTCGACTCATCCGTTTAACATGTTAAGTATAACGATATCACCTCGACTCGTTCGTTTAACATGTGATATGTATAACCATATCATCTCGACTCGTTCGTTTAACATGTTATGTATAACCATATCACCTCGACTCGTTCGTTTAACATGTTAAAAGGTTTTTGTTGATAAAAGGTTAACCAAAATCGTGTGTGATTGATAAGTTCAAGATTGAAAACTTTTTATAAATATTACCTTCAAAGATACATTCAATAATTATATAATTTTTATAATTGTATTAAATAAAATTTTCTAATTATTAAAAATTATTTAATTTTAAATTTTAATTACATATATGTTAAATCATTTTTTAAATATATTTTTAATTATATAAAAGTGATATTTTTTAATTACGTATATATTAAATTTTCTAATTATTAAAAATTATATCATTTTTTAAATAAAATTATATAATTTTATTTTTTTTACATTTTAAATAAAAGCATTTTTTAATTACATATATATTAAATCATTTTTTAATATATATATCATGTTACGTATAACAATATCATCTCGACTCGTTCATTTAACATGTTACGTATATCGATATCACCTCGAGTCGTTCGTTTAACATGTGATGCATAATCATATCATCTCGGCTCGTTCGTTTAACATGTGATGTATAACCATATCACCTTGACTCGTTCGTTTAACATGTTATGTATAACCATATCACCTCGACTTGTTCGTTTAACATGTTACGTATAACGATATCATCTCGACTCGTTCGTTTAACATTTTATGTATAACGATATCACCTCGACTTGTTCTTTTAACATGTGATGTATAACCATATCATCTCGACTCGTTCGTTTAACATGTGACGTATATCCATATCACCTCGACTCGCTCGTTTAACATATGATGTATAACCATATCATCTCAACTCGTTCGTTTAACATGTTATGTATAACCATATCACTCGACTCGCTCGTTTAACATGTTACGATAACGATATCACCTCTACTCGTTCGTTTAACATGTGACGTATAACCATATCACATCGACTTGTTCATTTAACATGTTATGTATAACCATATCACCTCAACTCGTTCGTTTAACATGTGACGTATAACCATGTCACCTCAACTCGTTCGTTTAACATGTGATGTATAACCATATCATCTCGGCTCGTTCATTTTACATGTGACGATAACCATATCATCTCGACTCGTACTCATCGTACACCATTTATCCTTGTGCCAAGTATCGTCTCTAAGATTGACCTCGAATTATTGTTTGCACCTGATACATTCTATGAAATGTTAGATAATGATTCTATTTGAAACCATGTAGTCATTAAGACTTCATGTGAGTGGGTAACTGATCAAACCAATAAATTATGACTTCTTAACATCTGCAGATTGCTGTATGTTACCAGATACGTACATATCTACATGATCATATAATGGATCAGTCTTATTTGCAAAGTTCCATTTTCCGATAAGAACTCCTACAAGTGAGAAAGTTAAAATCATACCATATAATTTCATCGATACTTTATCAGTTCAATGCTCAAATCAATGGAGTCAATAATATGGTTACAAATTGTCTTGAATTAAGTTGTTTTGAAAAATAATTTGATTTATAAATCTCAAAAATACTGAAATGAGTACAAATAGGGTGGCCATGTTTTTTCTTAACTTCACTTTAAAAAGTTGATCCGTGTCCTTTTGGTGAACAACTTCTCTATTCATCTAAACTTAATTCGAATATCCAAGCTAAGAGTTGACCTTGTATACATTTGCACATCATAATCTTAATGAGTACATTAGAGTAACAAACACATGCTATCTTACGAACATTGTCAATCAATCATAGACAACCATCATAATTACCTTATATATTTGGTTAGCCATCACATAGTAGTCGAAACTTAGCTAAAGGATAGTACATACTGTCTTATTGCAAAGATTACTTCAAGAACCTGTGCTATTTGGCTAGAGTCCCTAACTCTATACTCTTTAAATCCTTGACATTGTGTCCAATATATGCACTGCTGAGTAAGAATCTATGAATGGTATGGAGTCATTCGAAAATTTTGAGTAACAAAGACTTACATACAGTAGTAATGTTTAATCATCTTTGCACTATATTTGATACATAACATTCTTTAAATGCTGAGATTAACATTGTACTTTAAGATTCATAGGAAATTAAGCTTGACTCTCAAGGTCAACTTTATATCAGAATTCCTATTTTGTGTTCCTGTGAAGTCACAGTATTCCCTTTATCTGAAAGAACATTGAAGCTCATCGAAATTTTGCAGCAACTGTAACTGTTGGTTTTCTGCATGTCAATAGTAATGACTCTTCACTTGTACAGCAACGATTTTCATGGATTCTCTGATGATTAGTACAATCTAGTTACCCTGAAATGAGACCTATCAATCAAGTCTTCGACATATGAGTTTGACATATTTTACATGTATAATGGTAAATTGCCTGATGGGTTCTAACGATCTTTAGGACAAGTCTTTTGGCAATTAATGATCCAATCGAACTTTGATAAATCCTGAACATCTACAAAGTATTACTTAAGCAACTAGGTGAAAGTTATACTTCAGATCATTGGTGATATAGATGCTTATCTCAAATGTTACATCCTTTTGGATCTACTGATGCATCATTGTTTCTTAGATCTCTTAGGTCATAGGTGTCATGTCTGTCAATTAAGTCATTCAAATTTCAGGAGTCACTTTGTTCATGTCAAGATCACGGTTGACATGATGAGACCTCATAGGATGAATCTCATGTTAGATAGTTAACCTCATATTTCAAGTCAATTCTCCTTCATGGAATTGGCCTCAACAATCCCTGAAACACATCTACTTAGCAGTGACCTAAATTTAAATGTCTCATAATACCAAAATTTAACATATATTCTAATTACTTCTTATGGAAGTAGTATCTACTTTTAATGATTGGTTCTCATGGTTATGTATAGTCTAGTGAATTAGGTAGATTCAAGACCTTGAGATCGAAATTTGATTACTGACATTGATTGGCATTATGGCCATCATTAATTCCAAACATGTTAGTGCTGAAATCTATCTGTTAGTGATGATCTAAAAGAAGACATCTTAATTCTATTAGATAGCTAATCTCCTAATTTTGTTATATTCATAACGTAATGTAATCTTACATTCATCAGTGTGGCCATTTTCAAAATCATGAATCTTAAACCATGCATTTCTTATTGAACAAAGTGTATCAACTACTTGCAAATTTTATAAAATTAAAGAAGTATTAACTTGATACCATTTGTGACATATGTAGTATGACTTGACATCTTGTAATGATTATGAAACTGTGTTGAAAGATCTTGCGAACTTTCATTAATAGCCTTCAGACACTTGGTCTAGACTTTAACAACCTCTTGCCAGTTCGTGATACAATCTTGCAACCGATCATGTATCAATGGTACATTGTATAGTTTTTGATTTAGAATTATTCTACATGAAGTTTGTAGTTTAAGATTATGCTCACTATCGTCTAGTTCTAATATGCTAGACATCATGATAGGTCTTGACTGAACTTGCAAATTGTCTTTGTTATTACTGATGATTCTTATTTAAGTATTGTCCTATGATGTTGCAAATCGAATTCTTATCATTAGATTCAATTTCTTACACATATCCTTCACACTGTGATATTGTTTGACAATTTGACTAAGGTATCATTAACCTATTCTAATGGTGTACTATGTCTTAACAGAAATTGCATTATTGTCCATGTAGACTTAGGACTCAATTATCATCCTTTGTCAACTGAGTCAAGTGACCAAGATTTTCTATGATTCGGTGAAATGTCAATCACTCTTCTACCTAGCTAAGCTCATAGTTGACTTACAATTATCTCATGTAATTGATCTCTCTAAGCAAATAATCTTGTGATAACCTTGTAAGCAAGACAATTATTCACTCTTTAAATTGTCTTTATTAATTTCAAATTCACATGACGACACTAATTGTAGACTTTTACATTTAGAGCATAGATGTACATATGGATTTCGAAAAATGATTCATTAATATCTTGTCAGGTTAAACTTGGAACGGTCATTGAACATGCTTCTAGGTTAGAAGCTTTTAGTAAGTCACCAAACTTCGAGTAATGCTCCAGGACCATAGCTACTTTGTAACATGAATACCAATTTTACCGCATGTTCAAAGATCCGTGCTTGCATTAATACAGCTCAACCAGTTGCAACTCTTTTGATGGTATCCATTTGATATTTCTTCATCACTCTAGTAATGATCTTTGACTTTACTAACTTGCACTCGTTCGATCAAACTTCTTATCAATCACTTATCACATAAACATCTATCTAATACAGGTCTTCTAACTTCTACAAGCATTTACAAAAATTGGTACATGTTTACTCTTATCGAGCTTGCCTTCTGTCATATGTATAGATCGATAGTTTTAATCTAGTTGTCTTGAAGTCTTTACAAGATCATATCATGATTTACAAAATCTTAGATTCTTCAAGATATTTTGAGTATACTTACAATCATGTATTATTATGCTTTCTAGGACCACTATGCAGTTTTTAGATAGAATCTCTAGCTAAAAATTTGACTAATCTTTGTAACTTGATTGGAAAATCTTAGTCAATGTTGATTGGTCAATACATAATCTCACCTTCATCTCCATATACATACAACTTATTGATTCCTTGTTGCATATAAAATCTAAATTTGAATTGATCAAAAGTCTTATAACAGAGCTAATAGTTCTCAAACAGTATGTTTTAAATATACGAATCTAAAGAATTTGCAATCTTATCTTGAATGCTTCTATCTACCAAAAACTATAGTCACCTGGTTTAAGCAAGTATCTTGTAAGATTGACTACTTATCAAATCTTTGCTTGGGGTTTCTTGATTAATCTGATTGATAGCTTAGAAATTTCCTGAGTTGAAGAACTTTCTGTTCGCGACTCGCATCACGAATCTTGAATTCAGAACGATGCTCATTGACTAGACATTTGTGTCATAATACTAAAAAATTTACCCTTTGGATTTTCATAACATTCCATTCTATTGACATTGATCTATATGGTAAAATCTACAATTCTTTATAATAATTATCAATTGGATTAGCAAGCATCTTTCAGACATACTTTCTAGATTACGAAACTAATTTAATTATTTTTAATTTTTGATAAACTTTTTCCAATCGATCCCTAGCAAAAACAACCGAGAGAAAACCTTAAACAAAGACCACCGGCCAAACCAGCCAAAACCACCAATACCGGTCAATAAAACCGGTGGCAATGGCGGCGGCGAATTTAGATGAGGGTGGTGGCGGCAAACATAATGGCAGAGAGAGTTAGTGATTTAGAGATCAAACAACATCCATGCATACCCAGTTAAAGGACCCAACAAAAAAAACAAAACACCACCAAAAGCACATAAACGCTACCAAAACCACTAAAACACCAATGAAACCACCCAAACTCAAACACCACCGGTTTTTGAAAGATCCGGTGGTGTTGGTGGAGGATTCTACTGATGGTGGCAGCAGCGGTTTAGCTGGTGGTTAGTGTTTGTGTGAGTTTTGTTTGTGTTTAGGCTCGGGTGATTGTAGCCCTTTTTTCTGTATGAAAACTGGATGGGTTGGAGGAAGTAAAGAAAAGAGTAAAGCCGTTTCAAATTGTGGTGTAAATGGGTTGTTACTTATAAATTATAATGGGCTATAAATGGACTTTGTATATGTTACATCTGCATTTAAAATTACATTGATGTATTGAATTAATAGACTTTATATTGATTTAGTATCAAAATTAATACATATATTTACTATTAAAGAAATGTTTTTGGTCTTAAAAGTTTAAGACTTCTTTATTTAGAAAGTTCTAAACCTTTTATAAAGTAGCATATATATATATATATATATATATATATATATATATATATATATATATATATATATATATATATATATATATATATATATATATATATATATTACAATTTATTGTAGCTAATTGGCTACAATTAAAAGCTAAAAATGTGGGTCCTGATTCTTTTGTGGGTCCCTGGTTTTTCATGTGGGTCCCTAATTCATTGTATGTTTATTTATTGTGAAGAGTTGTAGCTAATTTTACAAAAATACTAATATATATATATAATATTATATATATATATATATATATATATATATATATATATATATATATATATATATAGGGTTAATATATATAAGTATATTATAATGAAAAGAATGAATAATGAAAAGAATGAAAATGTGGAGGTGACATGTGTCCTTTGCCACATCACCATGCCATGTCACCCCCCCCCCACCCACCCTCCCCAGCAAGAAAAATTTTTTTTCCCCGAAAAAAATTTTTTTTGGCAAAAAAAATTTTTCCCGCCAAAATTCATAAAATTTATTATCGCATCACGGTTATAAAATCTTGCATCACAATCATAATTTTGATGCAGTAATTTATAACTTAATGCACTAAAATCATGATTATGATGCATAAATTTATAACAGTGATGCGATAACTTATAACCTTAATGCACTAATAAGTTTTGGTGCATCTTTATTATAAGTTACGCATCATTCTACAAAAGGTGTAGATTGGCGGGGAACACGACCCCCGGTGCCTTTGGCACAACCATTGTCCACCCACAAGGAATAGCTCCGAAACTCTCCGGCCTAGTGGGGCACCAACTGGAGTGAGCACGAGCCAAGACTCGGACCCTAAGCTCTTATTCCACAAAGTCTCTAGTGTGCCCACGGTTTTGCGGAGGTGGGTACCTATATGAAGCAAATGCCAAGGATGGGACTTGAACTTGGGTCAATTGACTCAAGCACAAGTGCTCCAAACCATTGGACTAATGCTCAATTGGTGAGTTCTTGCATCATAGTTAATAGTTGGTGCATCAACTATGATGCACTAAAATCAAGGTTATAACCTTAAATGCACTAAAATCATGATTGTGATGCGGTAACTTTATAAGCGTAATGCGATCATTTATAACCTTAATGCACTAAAATCATAATTGTGTGCAAAGAACTTATAACCTTAATGCACTAATAAGTTTTGGTGCATCTTTTTATAAATTCTTGCATCATAGTTAATAGTGCATCAACTATGATGCACTAAAATCAAGGTTATAACATTAATGCACTAAAATTATGATTGTGATGCGATAACTTTATAAGCGTGATGCAATAAAAATTTTGGCGGAAAAAAATTTTGCCCAAAAAATTTTTTTGGGAAATTTTTTTTTGGGTGGGGGGGGGGGGGGGGGTATGGTGATGTGGCATGATGATGTGGCAAGGTGACACATGTCACCTCCTTATGCCTTCTCATTCTTTTCATTATAAGAAACTTTTCATAATAACTCAAACCTATATATATATATATATATATATATATATATATATATATATATATATATATATATATATATATATATATATATATATATATATATATATATATATAATATATATATAGGGAAGAGTTATCTTGAACCAAAAAAATGAGAAGCTGAGAACCAAGATCAACCAATCGATTTTTTCTTATATTAATTTTATTTATTTAATTCAAAAGGGTATAATGGTAAAAATTACTTTTTTTTTTTTTTTTTTTTTTTACAAAAACGTTTTTTTAGCTACTAAAATTCTAGCTTTTTTATTTTTTTTTAACATTGTGTGCACATGTGTTTTGCATTATGTGATAATTGTATTTTCCGTTTATGTATAGGTATTTTGTATTTGCACATGTATCTATAAAAAATATTGCATAAGTATGCATACAAACAACAAAAAATTATTAATACTTTATGCAATTTTATACAAACAAAACTTTATTAAAAAATATTACATGTTTTATTACAAATATATGAAAGCGTGCACATGTGCACAATATAATGTCTTCAATAGTTGGTTCATCTTTTAGACGTGCGCATGTATTCCTCGTCTTGTTCAAAAACCCATGAAATCTACACATGTGTTTTTAATCCTTGTGCACATGTGTTTTTCCTCATTGGCCACTCTCGATCTCTTTGTAGCAGTTGAATTCGTCCATATGCCCTTATATATACGTATGCACATGCTTGATATTGCTCATTATACTCGAACCTGTAATCACAAACAAATAGTAGATGAATTATTTAATCATAACAACTAACAAAACATATATGCACAATCTTTTCATAACAATTGAAATTAAACAAAACAAACAAGTTCATGAAACTGTAAAAACACATATGCATAGAAGGTTTCAAATTCACAAGTGTAAAAACACATATGCACACTCAAAAACACATGTGCAGCTAAACACATCTGCACACTCAAAAAACACATATTCACAAATGTAAAAACAGAACTGTAATATGGGCAGTTTTTTTTCGTTTCTAACGGTTAACTGGGTGAAGCTAAAAGATTTAACTAAAAAGGAACACGTCACATGGGTCGAGCATGTCATACGAGTTAAAAATTCATCCAAAATGTATTTACAAACACAAAAAACCTACCATGCCCCTTTATATTGTAAACATATATGTTATTATGAAAATATAGTTTTATAATCAACACATGAATTGTTCGAAAAATTTATAACAAAAGAGTATTAACAGGTCGGTCCCCTCAAATTTGATTAAGCTTGGTTCAACAAAGTATTATTTTTATTCATGTGAACAATACATAAACTAAATAAAACCCAACTTCTAAAAGCTGCAAAATTTCACATTCTTATATAAAAGTTCACAAATTTATATAAAATCAAGAACACCCAATGTACTAAATAAGCAAACAATACATAAATTGGCCAAAAACAACATAAAAAACATATAAAGTACATACAAAGATGATTATTAATCCCTCTACAAGCTAAATCACATATGTGTCTTTACCAAACTGACCACTTCAATATGTTCTATATCCATTTAATACATATATTTAACATATATATTTACCTGAGGGTGTCGATTAATGGGTATCCATTTAATGACGACCAGATCTGAGTATGAATGTCTGATTTGTACACCTGAGCATGTTGATTTTCTAATTTGTACATCTGAGTTTGATTTTCTGATTTTGTACACTTGGGCGTCGATTTAATAACGATGCAGATCTGATTTTAATTTTCTGATTTAATAATGTATCGAAGGTTTGTTGGTTAAACAGATCGAAGAATTTCATATGCAAAGGAGAAAAGAGAGTGGGAGAGAGATAGATGTGTGGGAGTGGTTTTGACAGAGATCTGGAAAAATGGTCGGCAATGAGATCTGGAGTGGTTTGTGAAGAAAAGTAAAAGGTCGGCAATGAGATCTGGAAAAATGGGGGAGAGATGGATGTGTGGGAGTGGTTTTGACAGAGATTTTGAAATAAAATTATAACTGCCCTATAATATCGTGATTGATTATGATTGGAAATTTCATAATTGCCCTTCAGACTTTAAAATAATATCATTTTAATATGAATGTATTTACAATAATGCCATTTTATTTTCAGCCATAGATTATTTTGATCAACGGTTAAGAATGGTTCTCGCAGTTCTCGCAATTTATTTGGTTCTGAAAATAACTCACACTATATATATATATATATATATATATATATATATATATATATATATATATATATATATATATATATATATATATATATATATATATATATATATATATATAGATCAGGAGAAGTAAATTAAAATAAGAAGTGGTGAGAAGTGACCAAAACCACGCATTTGAGATGCAATGACTTGCATTAGATATATTTCTATTCATATAGATGCAACATCTTGAGTTTCGAAAGTTAATTTGATGTATAAATGGTGCAAATTGATTTTCATGATTTCGGCACTTGCAGAGGAACAAAAAACAAGAGAAATCATGAAATGCATCTAATATACATATATACATCTGATAAAAAACTAGAAAACACACTATGGTGCGTTATAATGCATCTAAGATTATAAGGAAGCATCTAATTTGGGTCGGTGCATCAAGGATTTGCGGTTATACTTCTTCTTATTTCTTCTTATTTTAAGTAATCTTCTTATTTGATCCTAACTATATCTCTATATTATATATAACAGGAGGCATTTGGCATTAATGCCACCTCAATGCCATGTCAATGCCACCTCAATGCCACATAATCATTTTTCATGCCACCTAAGCATTATATGTCCACCTAAGCAATTTAATAATACAATAATCAAATTTTATGCCACATAAGCATTTGTTGTCCAACTAAGCAATTAATTGTTAAATTTGAATTTTGTTATTTTTTTGTAATTTTCAGAGTTATTATTTAATTTTGGATTTTTTATTAATTTTCAAAATTATTTATAAAAAGAGGCCTTGCAAGGATTGAACCTTGGTTATTTGATTGAATAACATATGTGTTTACCACTAAGGCAACATGATTTTTGGAATATATGTTGGAAGTCCAAAATTATAAATCTATGCAACCAATTATACTTAGGTAACCTAAACAAAACATATACATAAAAAATTATATACTGTTCAGTCGTAATATATCTTTTTCTAAAAACCCTAATATCTTTTTTCCCTCACAATCTCATCTAAAGATCGTTTCTGTGTTTTCTTCATCACAGATATTGATGCCAGTAAGCCTAAAACACCTTTTTTTCACAGTAATGGCATAGTCATGCTATAGAATTTGACATATTGTATCATTGGTTTTGCAGGTCGGCACCCCGAATATGTACAACATGCAACTCTGGGAAACATCAGGCCATGCTGCCAACTATAAGGAGAACATGTTTGTTTTCAATGTAAGTTTTCTGCTGTAAACTCTATTACCATTGGCCATTCATGTTATTTGTCACGACTTGAATTCATAAGAATCTGATTTTGTGATCGCAACGAAGCCAGTGGTGCATTGACCGGTTTAACACGTGTTCGGCGATTTCAGCAGGTTCAAAGTAGTCAATAAATATTTATATAGGTTCAAAGTGTCAAAATATGTAGTTCATCAAAAGAAAAGAAAGAAGGGTTTTTTTTCTTTAACGATTCAGTTGTGGTTGAGTTGATATGATGGTGAAGGTAGTTGGCCTACCAATTGAGATCGAGGTAATGGTGGCCGAGACAATCGTGACTGAGACCGCTGAAATAGTGACCTACGCAATTGTCACTCATGACCGATGCAATGGTGGCGTTTTTGCTCGAGCTTGAGGAGCCGAAGGATCTACTTTTGGATCATCGGGTTTCGAAGCCCAAACAGGTGCCTGATCACGTGCATAACCGTTGTCATAGAACAACTCTTCACCAGCTTCAATATGCTTTTTTTGTAAATATGCCAACACGATGATCACCCTTCACTAAAATATCTGCATGTCTCGCCTTATTTAGTGTCTAAACAAGCCGACGCATGCAGAATTAAAAGTGGCAGTTGATCATCGTGTTGACATATGTGCAAAAGAGTGTATTGATGCAGGTGTATAGTTGTTTCAAGATTATGGTTATGCACGTGATCAGGTACCTGTTTTGGCTTTGAAACCGGATGATCTGAAAGAAGGTCCTTCAGCTCCTCAAGCTCGAGCCAAAAACTCACCATTGCATCGGTCACCAGTGATGCAATCACAATTGCGTAGGTCACTATTTCAGCGGTCACCGTTGCATTGGTCACGATTGTCTCAGCCACCATTACCTTGGTCACCATTGACAGACCCACTACCTCCACCATCGCCTCGACCGCCAGTGGATCATTAAAGAAATAAAAGCACTTATTTTTTTCTTTTGATGAACTATACATTTTGAGAAAATGAATGTGTTGCATGATTTGGTTGATGTACGTGCCTTTACCGTTAGAATGAAGATTTGAATCCAAACATCTTGAACGCCTGATTCCAAACATCGATTCTATAATCTGACAAAGTAGTTATGTTTAAAAACTTGACTGGCGTTTTCATTTGTTTTATGATGCATTGGAGAATGGGATATGTTTCTGAACTATTATTGTTGGTGTTTGTGGTTTAGTTGAGTGGCTTCTTTACAATGACACCATCATTCCATTCACCTCCTTAAGAACAATAGAGATGAAATATGTGAGGAAGAGGATGTATCGGATCACATACATCCCAAAATAAACAAAAAAAGGTACTTGAACCTAGCTTGACCCATCCCATTTTCACCTACAGTGAAATGACCCGTTTTAGCCCATTGCCCAACCCACCCCACCCGACCATATATATATCCAATGAAATTCAGTAGCTGGGTACTTTACCGATATAAATGCGTGCAGAAGAATATAATTGGAGGAGATGGCACTCTATGCGGTACAGTGAAGATATTCAATGAAATTCGGTGGCCGAAGTTATATGTTGCCTTTGCCTTGAGGTTTTCACCAACTGTGAGAAGTATACATCAGTTCCTTTGCTTGATATATCTACTGATAGTAAAATATTTGGTTTATTGCATGGAAAATGTAGGTGTAAACAAGGACCAGCTCTCAATGATGCTGTAAGAAGGATCAGGTTCGCTTATACATTTGCAAGAATTTACATGACCAGTTTATTCCAGCACCTGTCAAAAGCGAGAAATCAGTTGGAGCATTTACAGGTATTGTTGCTTCTAGATATACTGTTCCGAGTCACCGTATAATAGAACCCTTTTTATACCAATAGTATTAGTTGTAATGATAAAGTATAAGGGCACCTTTGGATAAAATTTTGTGTAACAGCATCCCAACAGAAGTTTTCTTGCTTTCACTATGTATTCAGTTGAGTTTTATCGTATTATGTTTTATTTTTGCAATGTTTTAAGAATCTGACCATGAATAAAATTAGTAATTTTCTCTGCAATATTTATAACGATTCATAATTACCTGGTGTGCCAATCCCTATAGTATCACCGAGTGATATTTCACAGCAACCCATATCATGAAGTTCTTTTGCAACATTTGCAACTTTGGATGGTGGAATTATTCCTTCAACTGGGCATCCAATCACACATGATACGTACCTATATTACATCAAGTGATGTTAAATAAATAAATAGTGAGCTGGATGATTTAAGAATAGGAAAGAAACTTTGGTTCAATTCGAAAATATAGAAGCACGTGCATAACTATTAGTGGGTTGTCTAAGAAACTGAGAGCATACCCACGAACAGGAATGTTGAGCTTTGCAGCAGCATGAGTAACATCACGATAACGAGCAAGACTTTCTTTAATAGTACAATTGATGTTTGACTTTGAGAAGGCTTCGGATGCTGATGCGAAAACAGCTATTTCCTTTGCTCCAGCTGCAACAGCAGCTTCAAAACCCTAAGTTGAAACCAAGGCGAATATTATAATCTTCAGTATATGTTTAAGTAGTTAACTATTTTCATATTTTTAAAGATGGCACACCTTCAAATTAGGTACTAACACAGGCAATCTTGCAGTATCCAAGTTTTTAACTGATCCAATAACATCTCTTGCATGATCAGCCAGCTTTATAAAAAATACTAATCAGAAATAGACGGAAACAAAACATAAGAATATACGTTCATAAATGCTACTCCAGATACCTGAGGCACCCATTTCGGTCAAACAAAACTTGTGGCCTCAACAACCGACAAACCAGCTGAAGCAAGCCTATGAATTAGTTCTATCTTCACAGATGTCGGTACCATATTTTTTTCATTCTGTAACCCGTCCCTTGCACCAACTTCTACTATTTTCACATACTTTGGTATGCCTTTGAATATCTGATGTAGTGTATCATAATATAAAAAGAAATCATCAATATTACATAAGTTATTACTTTATATTGAATGAATTTCATATCCTTTTCTTCGTTTGATGTGAAGTACTCTAACCAAATTTCATTTAGCTACAAAGGATAATTTAGCTATCCGACTTTCTTGCAATTTCAAGATGATTAACCACCTCTGACATTAAAAGCTTAAGTTGTTACAGATCTTGAAGAGGAGAATGGAAGTGCGGGTGTTTATTCTGCTAGCTTGAAGAAATACTATCTTCTTGAAAACGACGAGTGGAAAGAAGATAACATGCCAGAAATCCTTGATGGGCATAATGTGTATGATTTGTGGACCCTGATATCTTGCAAAGGCTTGAGGAATTGGAAAAAGAAGAGGGTCTTCTTCAGGAGCAGGAAGGCGACGAGGAGGAGATGGATGTAGAGGAGTTGACCCCACAACAGCAACAGGAACTTGCTGAGATCAGGAGAAAGAAAAGTATTCTTATTCGAGAAGATAGGATTAAAAAGAGTACAGCAGAAGCAGACCAATTCTACCCAGGAAGTTTGATAAAGACAGGAAGTTCACTTCAGAAAGAATGGGACGACAGTTGTCATCTGTGGGTCTTGACCCATCGAAAGCAATTGATAGGGCACGAAGTAAGTCTAAGGGTCGTAAGAGGGAGAGGTAATCTGACCATGGTGGTGATGAAATGGATGTGGATAACGATGGTTCAAACAAGAAGTTGAGGCTGAGGTCATTGTCAAGGTCTGGGTTGAGATCAAGGTCAAGGCCACCAATGAATGAGCTGGTTCCTGGTGAGGGGTACAAGAATTCTGCTATGAAGATCAAGGCCTTTAAAATGGGTTGGGATTCTGGTAAGAGGAGGAATAAAGAGGCTAGAAAGGGTGAGGGTGATAGAGTTATTCCTACACTTAAACCAAAACATTTGTACTCTGCCAAACGTTCCAATGGAAAGACCCAAAGGCGTTGATGGACGTCATGCTTGTATGTTGCTTTTTAAAGGTAAGAGCTGTTATTATTTTAGCCTTTTTATATATAGTAAGATCCTTTGTTGATGCCTATGTACTTTATTAATCCTAACACTTAATTCATAGATACTGAAAAGTGATTTGGCTCTACTTGTGGTCATCTTCATTCATAGATTTTGTAAACTTAAAACTGTCTCTGCTTGTGGTCACTGAAATTGCAACATTATCGTTAAAACTGGCTTTGCTTTTTTAAATAGTTTTTTTTGTCTTTCACTTGATCTCCAATTATTTTCTTTTTACAGTTGTGTTTTTTGCAAGTTCTAAAGAACTTGCAGTTACTATTTCACTTGTCATACAAATTACTGTTAGATTTCGCACAACTTAATGCTTTTTACATGTTTTAGTTAACTCTAATCTTACATTGCCTGTATTTGATGGTGCTTTTGTTTCCGCAGCTATACTTGCTGATAAAATAAAAATTACTAGGTTCAGTAGTTAAAGAAAGTAGATTAACTTTTTTTAAATATGTCAAAGGTATGTGCAAGTAATCTGTCGTTACCTGATGTTTCTAATTTGAGTTTTTCAGCACTTAGTGGTCAAATTCTTATTTTATATCTTGCCAAATCTTTATTTGAAGGTAAGGGTAGACTACCTCTCCTACGATGGCAAATCCCTTGCAAGTAAAACACAGCGATGTATGCTGCAATTTACAAGCCAGCCTATTCGCCTTTTGAAGACAATTCTTAAGCTGGTGCCACTAATCACCGGCTATTTAGCAGAATCCCAAATACTGGACATTAGATTTAAAGGATATACTGAACGGGAAATCCCAACTTCCTGCTTGCGAGTGGTACTTGAACCACGTGCAGAGTTTGCAAAGAGTGGCGGTGTTCCCGAAATATACAAAGCTTACTTAAAGCTCGAGTCACAACCTCCATTTTTTTGAAAGAAAACAACAGGGTAACCATGTTCCTTCTTAAACATGATATATGTTGAGTTAGAAAAATGAAAGGGGTGAAAAATACGTGCTTTTAATATTATTTTCAACTTCATGGGGGAATTTCATATATTATATTGTTTTATAAAGCATATATATAGTAATGAAAAATAGCTATCCACCTTTGCCTATAAGGCGATGTCTCAAAAACTGTGTGATGATTAGGAAACAACGGCATATCATTGTTGATGGTGATGAAATCCGCCGCCAATTAAAAACTTTAAAGGCATGAGATTTCGGACCCTTTTGAAAAAGTTGAAAGAAAAGGAATAGTACAACCGACACCTATTCAAATTCAAGGCCTGCTGTTATTCTATCAGGAAGAGATATGATTGGGATAGCATTTACAGGTTCAGGAAAAACATTGGTATTCGTGTTACCATTGATCATGATGGCATTGCAGGAAGAGATTATGATGCCAATTGCTGCAGGTGAAGGCCCGTTTGGAATAATTATTTGCCCGTCTAGAGAGTTGACTAGACAGACGTATGAAGTTATTGAGGAGTTTTTAATATCATTGAAGGAATCTGGATTTCCAGAAATAAGACATTTGCTTTGCATTGGAGGTGTTGATATGCGGTCACAGTTGGATATTGTCAAGAGAGGTGTCCATATTGTGGCAGCTACCCCTGGAAGTTTGAAAGATCTCCTTGCCAAAAAGAGGATGAATCTTGACAATTGCCGGTAAGCACTCTTAATGTATTAAGCATAAATATTTAAAATTAATGGTGTATGGGATTGCTTATTAAAAGCGATCTGCTGACAACATTGTGAGAGTGTTTTGAACAAGTTGTTTTCTTAATAAGCAATCCCAAACATCCCATATGTGTAGGTGAAGGTGGTTGATTGGGTGGGTCGGTGTGTGGATTGGGTAACATTTTAAAATAGGTTGTTTGCTTTTAATTTTACTAGAAGGGTACCCGCGCAATGCGGCAGCGTGGTACCAGTAACTATTTTGTGACGAGCAAATGTTTTTTAGCAATAACTTTACGTAGTTTAATTTTCAATGAACTGCGTATTTTAATTTATTACATTTTATTACATGTCTTCATATGGTTTAAATGAGATGCATCAATATTGGAGGATGTTACAAGTATGAGAATTTAAGACATTAATTATTTTTTAAATCTATATGTATGCTTAGTTATTATGCTTAGCAAAGTAACTTTCTTTTGATGGAAATGTTTTTGGTCTTAAAAATTTTAAGACTACTATATTTAGAATGTCCCAAACTCTTTATAAAGGAGTATAGATAAGTATCAAATTTAGTCATTATTATTCAAAAACAGTATTCAAAGAATAACATAATTCCTTATGATAAAACAATTCAGAAAGTTTACTTTTTTTCATTTTCGTTAAAATAGTCACCTTTAAGGCTCTTACCTGCTAGCAATCTTCAATTTCTGTATTAATATAATATGATATACCTGATATAGTATCAATATTGATACCATTATCTTATTGGAAAACCAATAGTTGCTGCAAAAGATGTTGATTTGGTTGAAATATCCTCTTATAATCTTATATGATCGTGCTAAATATCCTCTAAGACTACTATATTTAGAATGTCCCAAACTCTTTATAAACGAGTATAGATAAGTATCAAATTTAGTCATTATTATTCAAAAACAGTATTCAAAGAATAACATAATTCCTTATGATAAAACAATTCAGAAAGTTTACTTTTTTTCATTTTCGTTAAAATAGTCACCTTTAAGGCTCTTACCTGCTAGCAATCTTCAATTTCTGTATTAATATAATATGATATACCTGATATAGTATCAATATTGATACCATTATCTTATTGGAAAACCAATAGTTGCTGCAAAAGATGTTGATTTGGTTGAAATATCCTCTTATAATCTTATATGATCGTGCTAAATATCCTCTTAACAACTCTTCACCAGCTTCAATATGCTTTTTTTTGTAAATATGCCAACACGATGATCACCCTTCACTAAAATATCTGCATGTCTCGCCTTATTTAGTGTCTAAACGTTTCGACGCATGCGAATTAAAAGTGGCTATATGGACATATTCATTGGAATAAAGCTACTAAGAAAGTTAAAGGTCAAGTGATTAAAAAATGTATTTCGCTTAACAAAAACAACAAACAAATACGTTTTAGATCTTTATCACATCAAAGCTCCTTTATATTTTCTCATGTATTGAAACTTTATTTACAGGTAATACTACACTTTTACTATGAACTTCGGTAGTACATGACTAGCAAAAATAGCCACTGTACTAATTTGAAATGTTGCACTACTTTCTTGAACAGTGTTATGATGATAGATATATAGCACGACACTATGGGTGAATAAGACATGCATGACTTAGATATGAGTACTCTACAGTTGGCACAAAAGAATTGAAACTAGACATATACAATTATTGTTTCTATAATGACAGCCTAAATGACAGATAAAATCGAGATGCATGCTTTAGGACTAAGACGATGACACCCTTTGTTATAATTGTTAAACCAATTATACCAACTTTAACCCTTATCATGTATTTAAATTAACAAAAACAACAAACAAAAATTATAAGTCATGCCGCCCATTGGCTTTAGCAACTATATATATATATATATATATATATATATATATATATATATATATATATATATATATATATATATATATATATATATATATATATATATATATATATAATTTTTAAATGTAAATGATGAATTGAATACTTACAGTCTTAAGGATTTAGAAGGTTCGAGAGTTGAAGCCAAACGGATCGGGAGGATCATTAAACAAATCCTGTAAATTATGAATTGAATAATTACGGATTTAGAAGGTTCGAGAAATGAAGCCATAAAACGATTATGCGGCGCACATGAATTGGATGATCTCATAGAACGATTATGATAGGTGTCGAATTTTTAGATCTTTGATAATAGGAACGGTGTTTTTGAATCGGAGGCTAGGATATGGTTTGAATGCATTGAATTAATTGCACAATTGTAACTCATTAGCTGTTTTTGAATTGGTTAATTTATTATTGATGCAATACTTTCTTTAGATAGATTCAGCCATTCTTTTTGTTTACAGCGTGGAAAAAAGTCAGACAAGGTTGACCAAATTAAGTTTTTCACTTTCAACGTTGACGTTTTTCCATTATAGTTAGTTAAGATAAGATAAGATAAGTTAACAATATATTGATTACCTTATATACAAAATAACAGGAAAGTATGGTGGAGTCGGTCGGCTCTTTGCAACATTCCTTTCATATATCTATAAATACCGTAGACAAGAAGGTCACAATCTACTTCGGGTTAGAATTCGTCGTTAGGGTTTCATGATGAATTCCATCAACACAATCGCACATGAAGTAACTGTTCCAGAAAATCAAGCTGTCAACATGCTTGACCAAATTGCAACAAATCTCACGGTAAATATGTTGTGATCGATCTGTTCATGCAGTTAATTCGATTTATTGTTCACTTAGGGTTTCGTTTTTTTTTTTTCCTTTTTCTTGCCCATTAATTACAGTCTGATCATCTAGATATTTATGTTCACTTGAACAAGTTAACTGTATAGACACAGATAACTATATAGATATTTAGGGTCACATGCATGAACGGTACTGAAACCTTCTGTCCACTGATGAGATGAAAGTCTTAATTTTTCCTCTTATTTGCATCAAATGGCTTAGACCATATTCCTTTAAAGTATAATGTATTGCCGTACACTGATCATGACCGTTATTGTTGGATGGAAGCATTTCCAAACAGATGTAATGTGGCTTGTTTTGTTACAACTGGTTTTCAGATTCTGATAATTCTATATTGGATGGTTAATAGTAGAAGCATTCCCTTGGTGCACATAATTAGCTATATGCAGTAAATTTGTAACTTTGTTCTTGTAGGTACTGTTCATAGTCTTGACACTTTATGGAATTCGAGAAATATTATTGTGAAGTTGTTGCCAGACATTTGGTGTAATTTTGTCATTGTACACCAAGTGTTCTTTTGACAGCGAAAGTTAGCGATAATCTTTTAGTCTTTTTTGGCAAATCTTGATGCAAAGGAAGTTTAGTGATTATTGACGAGTCTTTATTTTTTCTCTTATTTGCATCAAATGGCTTAGATCATATTCCTTTAAAGTATAATGCATTCGCAATGACCAGTACATCATATCGACTAAACTCACCATTATTATTGCCTTATAACCATTATTAAAAAAGTTTAACAATCAAATTTAATACATACTTTGTTCATTTCAACTATATATAAAATACATCATTTGTAAAAAAAGCTAGAAATCTTTTTTGTAAAAGTCACACTTCTCACACTGAGAATGGTATTCTCATATTTTGGATGGTGCAACAAGTGCATGTACATGCACGACCATTAGTTACCACCCTGCTTCAACCTTCTTGTTCGTTTTTTCTCTTTTTTTTTTCCATCACCACATTACCCTTTTACTGGCCACTTTAACCGCAAATGCAGTAGGCCACCATAAGTCTCAATCATGCATAGCTGGATTTTGTAAAAAATAGGACTTTTCATTATAATCACCCGAAGTGTGTTGTCATGGCGCTGAAATTCTGTACTTTTAAGAATGTATTGATGGATTTGGCATTATTCCTATTACATGGAAATAATATTAGCTCTTACATATTTGTTACTAGACCAAGGAAGCAAAGAATATGGCAAAGACCAAGGAAGCAAAGAAAGAGATCAAGGAAGCAGAGATTATGAAAAAGTTCTTGGAAGAAGAGATTGTGAAAAGGAATATGGAAAGGATCAAGAAAGCGGAGAATATTGCAGAGATCAAGGAAACCGAGATTGAGGGAAAGTTCAATGAAGAGATTGAACAGATTATGAAAATGCATTTGGTGATGGAAAAATTCAAGAAAGCAGATGATATGAAAAAGATCGAGGAGAGGCTCAGTGAAAAGATGGAAGCAGAGATTATGAAAATTAAAAGGGAAGAGAAAAAGCTCAAGGAAACGGAAAAGCGGAGGATATTATGAAAAAGGTCAAGGAAGAAAAGAATAGGGAAAAGATCAAGGAAGCCGATATTATAAAAAAGATCAAGAACATGATTGAAGCAGAGTGTCTGGAAAGGATGGTAGTGGAGATAATGAGAAAGGAAGCAGGGGTTTTGAATATTGAAAAGATCAAAGAATCAGAGGAGAAGAATACATCAACAATGGCTGCAGGTTCTACATCAAGAACGAAACCTGTAAGTCTATTATTAACGTACACTTTATCATGTGTATATATATATAAACTTAATTTACACTTGGTTTTTATTACAATCGAAGATAGGTACTGTACGAAAAGCAGCCGCAGAGCTATTTGATGCCTCAATGGAACGATGTGATTTCAGTGATATTAAACAACCGGCTTTGATTTCCTCTTGCGCCAAGGAGGAGTATGGTGATTACACATGGTATGTGTTGTTTATGATATTTGTGCGTGTTTACTTTGTTTTACATAATTTTTCTGAATGATGAGAAATTTAAATTTGGTAATAGCGACACCGTCTTGATGATATGGCCTGAACTAAAAAAAATTGGTACAAAGCTTCAAGGACCAAAAGATGTTGGGGAGGTAATGTTTTTTTGTCAATCATGCTATTTTGAGTATACAGATTTTTTTTAAGAGTGTAATTATATGTTTCTGTGTGGTATTTGTAGGAAATCAAGAGAAATCTTCGCAATCTGACATGATAGAGGGAACACCCTCCTTGCATAGTGTTGGTTTTCTATCTTTCAAGATTTCAGGGAAATGGATGGCAAAGGTTTTTTTTTCCGTCTTTTCCAACTCTTTCAAAACATACATTTCAATTTTCAACTAGATTTTTCTTGTTTTTCCTTGCAGAGAATTCACAAGATGCTAATAGAAGGTATTGAAACATGGGCACCAGAAGTTTTTTTGGAAAGAGCAATAGTAGCATCTCAGTCACTGGATATAGCCGAGGGAAGGCATATGGATATGTTGCGACGCCGTTATATCAGCCACTCGTTAACTCGTATGCTTCAGTATTGTCAAGTTCACGTGCTCAACAGCACTCATGAGGTATATTTTCAGTTGATCTAGTGTGTGTGTATATACACACACATATATATATATATATATATGTGTCTATGTACATACACACACATATATATACATATATGGGAATATCTTAGCTACACCGAGGGTGTAGCCAACTTAGCTCATACCAAAATTATATATTTGTATGTATAATATATATGAAATTACATTTTCTCCTGTTTGAAATATAATAGGCTTACTTTGCAGTTTATGAGTTCAAAATAATTCTATTTATTTCAGGCGAGTCACATCGATTTAGCTCGAAACAGAATTAAGATTGAAGAAAGTGATGGAAAAGTCGTGATTTACAAACAATCTCAAGGAGGACTGGAACCCCTTGCTCTTGTCGAAAGGAAGAGTGATCTAGGTTTAGCCAATGCTTCTAAAGATCTCGGAGCATTGTGGTACTTTAAATTGTTGAGTTTATCAAAACATATATATCGCATGTGTATGCCTCTCACATATATTTATATGAATTGTCTGCATATGTAGGTATGGAGTTGAAAAGCTTAACGCACAGTGGCTACTATATGTGACTCCTGTTGCCAAAAAGGAGTATATTGAAATGTGCTTTTCTGTAAGTAGCTTCTCCGCATCAGGTAACTTGTTCCAAAAAAAACAGAGAAAAGAGTGAAATTGAAAACTGATTTTTTTTCAGGCTGCTAAAGGTGCAGGGTGGCTCTCAGATGCTCCTCTTGAACCCCCCTGCGCAACATATGTAGGATATCGAAGTTGTACTACTAAACTGGAGAAGTTGGTTTACAAGCTAAACAAAGCTAAAGCTCTTCATAAGGTGGCCTCTTTTGTGTTACGAGGTATACAGGATATTGTTCTATTCTCTCATTATTTTCGTGTATAGATAATGTGATCCAGAATTATTATGTTACAAAATTCATTCAACTTTTTTAACCAACTAGACCTGTTTTCAATCAAGTTTTCAACCCATTTGACCTGTTGTGTTTTTAGTCAAAATTATGCTTTTTCTTAACCAACTAGATAAGAATTATACTTTTTCTTAAGATGGCTATGTTTAAAAGAAAAAATCTTTTTATCAGGTGATGCTGCTAATTATACTGCTCGAGACGTTCTAGAGTGCGCCATTCAGTAAGATTTTCATGCTTTTATCATAATTTAACCCTTATTGTACTTATGCTAGTATGATTGTATGAATGATACTTGGTAGAATGATAAATGTTAATTTCCTATGAAGTTGCTATAATCAATTTTTTTATATTGAATTCAACAATGTCTATACCGGCTATTTTTTTTGTTTAAAACTAGATACCATACTTTTAGGAGTGTCATACTTAATTTCGTATTTAGTGCTTTGTGTTTGTGTTCTTAACAGGTATACATTCTTGAAAACCCCTAGAATGGCCGACTGTACTTTCGATATAGATGAGATGCTTGATGAGCAGGTACGTTCTTCCCTTGCTACGTGATGTTCCGTGGAGTATTTCTCATCAATTCCAAATCTGTACACCGATCTTGTTTTTGATCTGCTCAAATTCATTTGTAAACAGGGAGATACCTTTTTATATCTACTAAATACCCAAGCTAGGATTCGATCAATTACCAATGAATCTCGTAAAGACATCTCTGAGTTAAAGAATGTAAGAACAATGCTGTTACAGCTTTCTCATCTTGTCCCCAATTTTTTTGCTTTTTGTTCTTGAATATTGTAATTTAATGTTACAACTTTCTCATCTGGGCCCTAATTGTTTGCTACAGGCTTCTGAGTTGATATTGGAGAAAGATGACCTATTAATGAAGGGGGAAGAACGTGAGTTGGGACTCCACATACTCGAATTAACTGAGGCAAGACGAACATGCATCTGAATGAACTTTTACTATTTTGAACATACAACATCCTATTTGAAGTTAGAAAGCGTAGTTTTTAATAATCTAACATTCCTTTTCAGGTTATCCGAGCGTCTTGTTTTGCCGCCTTGCCACATATTCTGTGTAAATACCTTTATAATCTATGTGAGATATTCAACCGTTACTTCTCCACTTTTGCGAGGTATATTTACTTGCACATATGCTTTTTCTCATACAACATTGAATTTAATTTCTGCTCCTCTTAAAAAGACACGTGATCATTTTTATTGGGATTTAGCGTAACTTTGGAAGTTTTGGCAGACTGGAAAAGGAGATTTTCCTTGTTGCTGTGTGAGGCAACTGCAGTGGTGATGGATAAGTGTTTTAATCTTTTGGAGATCACTCCGGTATGTGCATTTTCTACTAAAAGTACTACAGTAGCATAAAAAGAAAAAGATGGTCACAATTCCACAATCTATAACCAGTTTTAAACTCCTTTTTTTGTGTGTGTAGCAATCGTTTAAAAACGAGTTAGGAGTTACCCAACTGATATATGGAGCACAATTATCCTTGGAACGACCCATTGATGTTGGCAGGTAATTACAGGTTTCGAAATTTTATATGCTAATTTTGTTTCATCTCATGCAATTTAAGTAAAATATAGCGTTGTTTGCATAAAGTATTCTACCTGCTCATTATGCCTTTTAAAAATGAGTTGTGTAAAGTTTGGGCCATTTTGTAATATTATAGAGAAATAAAATTAAAATTATGTATAAATTGAAGACTATTAGTTTTTTTTATACCAGTTTTGAAAGACTCATTTATGGATGTTTTTGGTCATGAAATGACCCAACCGGCTAAAAAAACTATCTTTTAATGACTCAGAGCTCAACTTACATTTTACTTTCAACCGTCGTACTTATTTCTGTTTTAAATCTAGTTCTTTTTTTTTTTTTTTTTTTTTTTTTTTGTAAATTTGAGTTTGGGTCAAAAAGTAGTTATCACAGGATGGTTAAACATCAAAATGTTGCCAATCATGGACTATAATAAAAGTAGTTAAATATATCTTTGTTTGGGGTTGGATCTGGATGTGCCGAGTTATGATTGAATCAACATAAACTAGTTGTTGCCAAAAGGTTAAGATGATTAACTATTATATTCGTAAGACAAATGATGTAGTAGAATTGTCATCGACTCGTTATAGGACTGTCGCTTTGCTAGGGATGGCAACGGGACGGAAATTTCGAGGATCGTGTTTCCCATCCCCATCCCCGTTTCCCACTCTCATCCGCGTCCCGCCCCCATCTCCGTCTTGGAATAGTTTTACATCCTCATCCATGTCTCCAACGGGGATCGGGGATCTCCGGGGATTCGGGGATTTTCTATCGTTATCAAGTAAAAAAAAATACGTAAACTCATCGAAAATATAAAGAATTTGACCAATAAAGTGTTTCAAGAAACGTACATCACTCATACTTAAATTAGTTACACTGTTAACCTAGTTTTAAAGCAACACATATAATATAAGAATAATGTGCATTACATGTGTGTATTCGGGCAAAACATTGGTTAAGTAATATATATTAATTAGAGTTTAATTGTTTATACTTTTAAAGCTATTTGATTGCTTAAATGTCACATATAAAAGTAAATGTTATATGGATTTACATATAATTTTCATATATTTATACATTTAAAAAATCAGGGTCGGGTTCTCGTTTGGGGATTGATGCTATCCCCATACCCGGTTACAAAATTCGGGGATTCCCCGTCCCCATTCTCATCCCCAGTCAAATCGGGGATTCCCCGGTCAAATTGGGTTTGGAGATCGGGTCTCCATCGGGTACGGGTTTTTTGCCATCCTTGCTCTCAATTACATAATTATGTTCTGAAAAGGTGTGTGGCTATGTTGACAAGTGTTTTTCATGACAAGAACCTTGCATAATTTTTGTTTACTGCTTTAGTTAACTATGGTTGTAATTTTATTATTTTTAACTTGTGCTTGTTGTTTTGATTTTCATCAGAAATCCACCTAAAATTCCAAATACCAGGTTTGAGCCATTCTCGATTCATCTTCATGTATATCCAAATCCTGAGTCAGATTGTGAGCTTCAACTCATCAAGGTGTTTGGGTACGTTGAAGTAGCTGATACGTACGGACTACGGTCAGATGGGTGGACCTTAACAAATCGGCCTGATGTTTCGTATGTTGAGTTATTCAAACGTCTCTGGACTGATCCCATATACATGAGCAACGGTGGGTGTTTGAGCTTTGGAAATCCTAGTTGTTGCCGATCTGTCCCATTCTCCTCGTCAATGGGGATTGCTATGGGTCTTGCAGCTATTAATGAAAAGGATGATGATATTTTTCCAATTTGCAATCGGTGGTGGGATTTGGACTTCTCTGCATTTTTGGAGAGCAATTTAGATGGTCGTTGTGGTCGTTATGCCATGGAGGGTGAGGGTGGGGAAGTACAGATAAATTATATCTTATTAAGAGATGCAGTAGATGCTACCCTAGAGGTAACTTTTAGTACAAGCCTTGAAAATTTACAAGTTTGTGCGGAAATTGTTGCTTATTATGAGGGTGGCTTTCCTTTTGACTGTGAGGTTGTAGAGAAGACTTTTTACACGGCATCACTCTTTGAACTCAAATCTTCTATTCTTAAGAGTGGCCCGATTCAGCTTAAGAAATCTGAGATGGCCGTACCCAGGAAAGGCTCTCTTATAATTAAGGCATCCTTGATAGAAGTTAATTCATGTAGTAAGATTTTGAGTACCTCTTGCGATTTCCCTGCACAAACCGAAAAAAGCAGCCAAAATTTTTTAAAAGGGACTGATTGTTGTTTTGATGTGAACGTCAAATGGAGCTATGTCCAAGATGATGTTTGAGCCACCAGATACCATTTCCGTGAAGAATGTTTTAACCTAAATATGTCGCAAAACTATAAACCTACTTTTCTTTTTGATGTATTGGCGGTGGTTATATGTTGTGGCGTGCATGTTTGGTTGCACTATATTCTCATTAGGAGATTATTCAAATAATAATAATAATATCTTTGATTTTGGCATGAATGTTTTCTGTTTCTGTAAATTGAATTAATATTGGTCAAATGATGCCATTTTTTTCTTGATTCTGTTTTTAAATGCTTTTATATATATGGATTAAAAAGATTGTATATGAAATCGATTGAAGTGGTGTTCATGAAAGGAGTGTTTTGCGTTAATGGTTGTTTTAGAAATAGGGTCGCCGTTGAAAGGTGACATAACAAGTTTCTCACGGTTTTTCTTTAGCGTCTATGAAACATATTTACACCCAAAACAATTACAAGATGTAGAAAACTTGAAGGGGGTTGAATAGTTTTACAGTTTTTTGTGTTTTAAAATTGTTGCTTCAAAACTTTTAGATCTGAGTTTATGTGATATCAACCAACTACAATATATGAACACAAGACAATAAACTATACTAACTACTCAAGATAAAACACGAAAGTTGTGGAAGAGTCAGAATACTAGAAGTAGCAAGTAGAAACAAGTGGGATTTTTCAAGTTGTATAAAGTTCCATAAATATGTTTTATATATGCTTATTGAGGTTATAAGTCCACTGACTGTTAGGATTTGTTTTATAAACAATAGTAAACATCTTAATTATGAGTAACATTACTAATGCCAGGTTATTCCACCTCTTAATGTAATTGGAGATTTACATATTGGTCATGCACTTGCTACTTCTATCCAGGTTTCATGATTACACCCATCTTTTCTATAGCTATTGTATATTATCAGTTTCCCTTATCTGAGTATTAATTAATAATTATTGAAAAGTGATTTGTAGGCCTAAGTAATGGATCTAAAAAGAGACTTACAAATGTGATTGGTGTATTTAAAAAATGATTGGTTAATATGAGGAGAAAGTGATGTATTTCAAAATTTAATACGTAAATGAGCTCATTTGTGGAGGCCTAATTAACACATTTATCATAACTCCAATTTATTTATGCAGGACAAAATTATTCGATGGAGGAGAATTTCAGGATACGATACATTCTGGGTGCATGGGGTGGAGCATGTGGGGATAGCAACTCAAGTTGATTTGACTTCAAAATAGTACATTGTTTTTGTGGGTGCTAATATTATCATTGGAAATATAAGCAGGTGGGACGCCTCGTGTAATGGGTCAAAATGGGTAACCTTTTTGTTATGATCGGTTTGAAATACAAAGCATGTGTTTTTTAGAATTAATATAGTGTGTGTTTTTGAAAATTTGTCAAGTTTAGAATTTATCAATCTTAAGGTGTATTAAGGGATACTTATATAACACCCTCAAAAATACCGCAACGGAAGGGTTAACAAAGTAGTAGTAATTGGTTTGTCCTTCGGCATAACCGATTTGGGTCATGAGAGCATCCATTTCATCAACAGATACCTTATTCATATCAACATAATTAACAAGACATTCCTTACCTCCTTCGTTTATTCTACCTGGCGAGGTTCTGAATGTACCATTGTGATGAAACCTCATGCTAAAGCTACCCGATCGACCAGTTGTTGAAACACATAACAAAATACTATTACGATTATCTTACCTAAAAGGAAAATATCTTAAACAATCGTACAAACATATCATTGTAAACGATTATAAACAAAAAAAACTTATCATATCTCATGATTTGCTCTTTCTCATAGTCATCAAAGAAAGGATGTTGCATTAAGGTTTTTTGGTAAGCTTCCTAGACAAGTTTGGGGATGAGCAATGAGTACATTGCTTAGTTATATTGGAGCTAATGTCGGAAAAATGGATTAGACGTCCACTACATAGTACAGGTAGAGAGAGAAATTTTCGTCAAGCTAAAAAGACTAATATACCCTCATACCATGATTGATAACGGAACTTTGACCTTACAGTAACGAGTCAAGGGACTCACTTGATACAAAAACCTTGCACATTGGACTCCCCATGACGATGATGTCATGGTATGACCCAGATGATGTTTTCCAACAATTTTATTAACCAACGGTGTATTTTTGTCTTATTTCAATTTCAGTTAGAGTATAAATAGAGGATGTCAAATCATATTGGAGGACCTGTATGTACTGGGGGGGGTTTAATCAGGCTATGCGCAGTGGGTGGGTCGAGGGTCGGTCGGTTGGGTGGGTTATGGTCGGTCGAGCCATTGTGGCTGTGAAAGTTGTGTTCGGTTGGGGCAAGAAAAGAGGAAGTCGGTTGTGGTTTCAACCGAGTTTGGTCCGTGTATATCCAAAAAAACTAACGTTCCTATTAAAAAAAAAATTAACTTTACCACTTTTACAACATTATAAATACCAAACTCAAACACATTTTTAAACACACAATTTCAAACAACTTCTCACAAACCCTTTCAAACACATTTTGATAATTATGTCATACGAGTTATTTTTTAATTCTTCGTCTTCCGACGAGGAAGAAGTTATGAGCGAGTTTACGGAGTTCATGGAGTATACGCAGCATGCTTGGGACACTTACCAAGCGTCACTGCTAAAGGCTCGACGAAACCACACGGCTAGGGATCATGTAGGTGCTCATAATCGTTTAGTTTCCGCTTACTTCTCCGAAGAACCGTTGTATAACGAAAAAACATTTCGTCGGTTCCGGATGCCCCAGACCTATTCACTCAAATTGTGCAAGAGGTAACCAATCATTCTCTTATTTTCAACAAACTCTCGATTGTAGAGGTTTACTTGGTATTTCTCCATTGGTCAAGTGTCTGCGGCAATTGTCAATTGGGATACGGCAGCCTCGATTCTCTTGATTTAGTATCTCGCAAGTGGCTGCAACAAGACGCGATTGTCTCCGTAACTTTGCACGGTTATCATGGAGTTATATGGTGTTGAGTATTTGAAAGCCACGATTCGGACCTGAAAGATTATATGCTCATCACGAGCATAAGCATGGGTTTCTGGGATGATGGCAAGCATTGATTGTACAGTTGGCCTTGGGAGAACCGCCCAAATAGTTTGAGAGGTCAACATGCTAGGGGTGATCACGGGCCACATCCATTCATTTTATTGGGCGGTCGCCTCCCAAGATTTATGGATTTGGCATGCGTTCTTTGGTGTCTCGGGATGAATAACGATATAAGCGTTTTATATCGTTCCTGCTTTTCAATGATATCAAACCGGGAGAAGTGGAACTTGAATTCGAGGCTAACGATGTTACTTACAAAAGGGATATTATCTTCTTGACGGGATATATCCTGAATGGTGCATTCTTATTAAGTCCATTTCAAATCCTCCTACCGGTGATGAAAAAGAATCTTTGACAAGAGGAAGCACGAAGCGACAAGGAAAGATGTGGAACGAGCTTTCGATTGTGTTGAAGAAGAAGTGGAAAATGCTTAAAGTTCGGCTCGAGGTCGTAAGCAGGATCTCGAAGATATTGTGTATACATGCATCATATTACATAATATGATCATCAAAACAAAGAATGAGCGATTTGTCTACATGGTTTCCACAAGAGGCCACCGTGATCATGATCCAGTAAGATCCCATGCAGAATCCTTAGTAGTTACTCAAGAGTTAACGGATCGATCAACTCATCTAAACATAAAATCTGATTTGGTCGAACACATTTGGAGAAACCGTGGAAATGCAGACAATCAAGAGATTGAAGTCAAGACGAAAGTGACGAAGACCGAACCGGCGATGAAGATTTTTGTGATGTTTCGCTTTTAATAAGTATTGTACGTCTACGTTTTATTACTTTAAGTTTTAATTATTGTTGTAATGTTAAGTATTTTATTAATGAATTTTAATTTTGTGTTTAAAATATTTGAATTAAAAAAATAATAATAAAAATAAAAATAAAAATCTCGTGTCACCATGCCAAGAATTAGGTCGTCGTCGGTCGTCGGAGAGAAAAGGCGATGTGGCGACGAACTAGGTCGCCTCTGTGCATAGCCTCATAGTTTTATCGACTAATTCACGAGGTTTGAACTCATCATTATACGGACTCAAACCAGGCAAAGCTCTCACTTTTCAACAGGTTCGCATGCCCACTTCAAAGTTGTTTGCACCTACCAAAATCGCTCCTAGCAAACTTAGACACGACACATTTTAATGTGATAGTCCCAAGTTTTATTGTCATTGGACCAATCCTGAGTGGTTAATTGTTGGTGTTTATCTCAAGATGTTCTTGTCTCAAGCTGTTTTAAGCTCACGAGCGTTGGTTAGCGTTTGGTTGAGTTATTCTTAGCTAATTGTTTCACTGATTGTAACTACTGGGTGGGTTTCCCAAAACCCATACTTTCAGGCAGTACATTGTTAATGATTCTTAATCACATTTTCCAGTTTCGAAACTCTTACACAAAAAGTCAAAACTGTTAAATCATTGATCGAGTAATAAGAAGTTAGAGATTTTAATTTATTTTGCAAAACAACACCACCTAAGATGCATTCGAAATATGATATGCTTAGGCTCCCTTTTCTCACTTTTCGGCTTATCGATTTTAATTATTTCTTCGTATCGATGGCCCATGCTTTCCTTGGCCATCTACTTAGATCAAACAATATAACATCTCACAGCTTCCTAAGTAATCTCAAGACTTCACTTGCTTCAAGTCGATTGGTTTAAGTCAAATTCTCAAATCTCTGTTACGCTACTGCTTTTGTGTGGGAAGTTAGTAATAAATATGCTTTTGATTTATAGAAGAGTACAAAAAATAAGCTCGCGCTAAAGGTTTATTGTTGATTACATTGTTCTCTATCGAATATCAAGAAGACAAGAACATTCCGTACAATATGTTAATCGTGTAAACAACTTTACATCTTTGTAACTCTTGCAAAGTTATAATTATTGAGCTTAAGTGTATTCTTAAGCCCGATTAGATCATAATGTATTGCATCAAGTTAAAACCAATTTTTAGGACCTGAAACTAACACAATAGCACGCAAACAGCTCCAGCTATACACAAATAAAAAAACAGCAAAATGAAATCAGCTTGGTCCATACCAGGTCCCCAACACGGTTCTAACCAGTACGCAGATTGACACAAGCCCATTTTTGGTCCATATGCTGCCATACCCAGAGGCCAGAGCTCCATTGATAAAAAACCATTCCTCAAAATCAACAAAAAATCATGCGCTCGTATATCAATTAACTGACAAAAGTCATCATGAGCCGGAAGTTACAATCAGAAAACAAGAGGGTACTACCAAATGAAAACTGAAGCGCTCTAAGTACAAGCATTTGTAACATGTAACTGCATGCTATCTAAAACTCTTTCAAACAAGATAAATACCAATCATGGTGTAAGAACACTCGCTGGAGATGAACTCACCGCGACGCATTGCTGGTTTTGGTGGCTTACACATTCACTATTTTAGAAAGATGTGACAGCCAAAAGGGTATAGCTTACAACTCGGACTGATAAATTAGTCATCCAAATAATAGTAAGATCCAGCAAGTTTCTGCTCCCTGTCCTTTGTTGAATTTAGCTTGTTAATTCTTGGGCGATAATTAGTTGGATCCCGCCTAAATGTGATGGTCAAATGCTGTAACACAACATATCAAACACCAGTTTAAACATTGTTTATCATATAATTGCATGGATAACAAAAAATGGAATATAAAAACAAAACAGACCACATTCTTTAAACAAATAAGATCAATAACTGAAGGAACGCAAAGATATAAACGATACTTGACTGAGTTCCAGATCCCCCTTTAAATTATCTCTTTTAAGCGTCTTCAACATCCTATTCTTTTAACCCGTGAAGCCTTTTTCATTTACTTAAAGCCTAGAGGTGGCAATTCTGACCATATAATTGTACATGAATCGATATGGGTCATGTGTTTTATATATAATGGAATGGAAGGGTTGAACAGAAATCAGATCAAATGGGTCAACACATCAGACAGATTAAATGTCCTGTGAGCTTTAATATTATTCAAGGTCCAGAATTCCGACAAAACTATAAACAAGATCTCAAGAGTTACACATAAGCGCGAAAATACTGTTTTACTATCTCTTTGGAAAGTGTCAAAAACATCCTATTCAAATAATCTAAGAACATTTTACAATTTACACTTGTTGACCAAATACTTGTACATGGATGGATTTAATTTTGTGTTTTATCTATAACGGATCACATGGGTTAAGCTGAATGATTGACTGAACAGGAATCGGGTCAAATGGTTAATCTGAAATTCCCCAACCCCCGCCCATTTTTCCAATTTACTGAAGATTGATGGTACATATTTTAAAGAATATCAAACATCACAGACTTTGTCTGGAGTAATTAGTTCAGATAATCAACCTGACTAAACCAATTGATTTTTATTTTCTATCTGGTTTTGTTGGTTCTAAGCAATTCATTAATACCCTTAAAAGAAACATGGTTGAACGAGTCAAGTTTTCTTTTTGGAGAGGTAAAAATTTAGCACCCAAGGAAAAAAAAAAAAAGTTAAATTGATACAGGCACTTACAGATAAAAAGAGATTCATTCCGGTCAATAACGACTGAGGGGCATTAGCAACACAATCAACAGACGGCTGCCCTTCATAAACAATCACCCTGTCTGCTAGGTAAGTTGCCATTATAAAGTCATGTTCTACCACAAAAGCAGTCTTCTTAGCGTGTAGTATAAATCTCTTGATAACTTTTGAAGCGACAATACGCTGCTCAGAATCAAGGTATGCACTTGGTTCATCTATCAGGTAAATATCAGCAGGCTGAAATAAAAAAAAAAAAAAAAAAAAAGAAACGAAAATGAGATCATATGAATTATCAGCTAAGCACTAAAATCATAATGATAATATGCGGTAACAACAAGCAAATCAAAACAGCTGTTCTACTAAAAAAAACTGTAGAAAAAATTAAGCAAGTGAGAAAATTGCTTACCTTTCCAAGGCACAGGGTCAATGCAACTCTTTGCAATTCACCACCAGAAAGATTAACCACCTCTTGATCCATTAGCTGCTCGATTTGAAGAGGCTTCATGACATCCGAAACAAACTGAGGATGCATATATGAATCACGAATCTTTGAATGTAGCAAATGCCTAACTGAATTAGGAAATTTAGGACTGATCTTTTGGGGCTTGTAAGAGACGTGAAACTCAGGTATCTCCACCTCAGAGCCTTCGACAGTATCAGGCTTTAGCAAACCAGCCTACAAATTTGATGTATAAAGACTTAGACACCCAAGATACACATGATAACAATTAGAGGTGGCAAATTTGACCCATTTACTATACATAGGTCAACTCAGCTGATGTCTGTTAAGCATAAAACCTCCTAAATAATTCTATTCAGGAAAGTTTAAAAATTATTGTTGTGACACACTAACTTAAATACTTTCTTTGGAGAAAAGCATCCCAAGTTGAACGAATGATATAGTAAACATGTTTTAAAAGGAAATGATAAAATTGGTTAATAGTCACCTAAAGTGTACTTCAAACATTTTGTGACAACAGTCAGTTCTTTTTATAAAAAATTACGTCTTACCAGCATACGAATAAACGTTGTCTTTCCAGTTCCATTTTCACCAAGCATTACTATAATCTGTGAGTCTGTGAATTCACCCTCAACCGCCTTGAGTTTAAAACCACCCTGCGTTTTAGTCATAGTTGGGTACCTATACTGTGCATATGTTTCAATTTCCTCAGCACTCTCCTGTGTTGTCTCAGCAACCTATATACCCATAGAGCAAAGAAGTTTAGAAGGGTCCATTCTGGTGGAATCACTGTTAAAGTGGTAAAAACGTGTGAAAATTTTACCCTAAATGTAAGAGACTCCTCGCGAAAACGAAGGTTTTCTGTGGGCACAAAACCTTCTAAAAAGATATTAATTCCTTCTCTGACAGAGAAGGGTAGAGTCACAACACCATATGCACCAGGCTTCCCATACAGGCAGCAAATGAAGTCTGATAGGTAATCAAGCACACTTAAATCGTGCTCAACAACAATCACATAGCTGAAATTGAAGTGTGATGGATTATTCTGTCAGTACTATACATCTTAACATCACAATTCATAAACCATGAAACCAAGTGAGAATGGAAGCATAACCTGTTAGGTCTAAGCAGGGATCGGATAACTTGGGCAGCTTTAAGCCTTTGTTTCACATCAAGATAACTTGAAGGTTCGTCAAACATATATATTTCTGCCATTTGTATGGCAACGACAGCAATGGCAAACCTCTGAAGCTCTCCACCAGATAAGTCTCCAACATTACGATCTATAACCTGATTCAACTCAAGATCAGCACAAAGTTCTGCCTTCACATCTCTCTCATCCTTTTGTTCAAGTACTTGTCCAACATTCCCTTGAACTGCTTTTGGAATATGGTCAACATATTGTGGTTTTATGATAGCCTAGTCACGAGAAAAATACGTATAAGTTAATACAAAAATTATAAAAAGTAATATATTTCTGATTGTCGTCATAAAGTAAAATGCACCTTTATATTATCTTCCAGAATACGTGTGAAGTAGTTTTGCAACTCAGATCCTCGGAAGTAGGTCAGAATTTCTTGCCAATCTGGAGGGTTCTGAAGATGTATAACTAAAGCATTAACAAAAATAAAAGAAAATAAATTAAAATGCTTGTGGATATAAACTATAAGGGATCAACAGATTTACGTTAAAGCGTCCCAAATTGGGTTTCAATTTTCCAGCCAAGACTTTTAGAGCCGTCGACTTCCCAATTCCATTTGTTCCGACTAAACCAAGAACTTGCCCAGGCCTCGGCACAGGCAACCTGCCATAAAATTTTCTCAATTTAGTGCTCAATGTGAGACAGTACAGGTGGCAAAATGGGAACAGGTTGGATAACGGGTCAAGAATAACAACTGTATGTGCAAAGTTCTATATTTTTGTGAAAAGTTAGTGTTCTAAATATGATAGAAAATATAAAATAAAACCTGAACAAAAAGTTTGAAATAGTTTTATGCATTCAATGAGCAATTTTGAACCCATTAAACTAATAGTTATACCAGTTTTGACCCAATTTGACATAGATATAATTTGAACCAATCCATTCATATTTAAGTAGATTCAAGTTGCCACCTCTATCAAACAGCAACACCAGTGTAACAAATCCGACTTGTTTATTGACTAACCTGTGTAATTTGAAGGTGTTGACTCCATAACGGTGTGTTGTATCTTTTTCCAGATCTTTTGGTAAATTAATGATCTCAATTGCATCAAATGGGCATTTCTACATTAACAAAAAGAATGAATATCATACTTGAGCTGCAACTACTGTTAATTTTGGAACAGAAAGCAATAAAGAAGAGTTTTTTTTACTCGCAATACAAACCTTAACACATATACCACACCCTATGCAAAGCTCCTCGGAGATATATGCCATCTTGGAGGCAGATGAGACCTCGATACATAGCTTACCTGGCAAAAGAGAACGAAAGTTTAGTGTATAACCATTAAAATGTGTCTAGGTACATAACGATAATAAAAATTTCCGCTTTTAGCAACTTAGAATAACTTTATAGGTGTACACATATTCTACAATTTTTTATATATCTGAACGATCTGTTAGCATGTCCGTTAAAATATCCACTTAGTTTTCCGGGACAATATAAGGGGTAAAAAAGTAAAAAGCCATCTATCTCCAATCAACGATTCTTAAATTAAATATCACCCTTTATTAATTTAATATTTTAACTTCACTCAGACATGTCAGCAAAAACCTATGGTAATGATGTTTTAGTAAACTCGATACTTCATCCATAGATTCGATTGTTTGGACACACCTCACCTTGTGCTTCCTGCTAAGGCTAGAAATTACAAGCTAAATCCACATGTAGTAGTTGAACCTAAACCATTACGCTTTTAAGGTTTCTTAGTTAAAGACAATCAAATATACTAGACCACCTCGGTTTCTTAGAGCAGTACCATTTTACTACCATTGTCATTTTACTTATCAGGCAACTCCAAAATATCTACAACAAGCATAATAGTGAACCTTTTTAAATCCTCTCCCCGTTTTTTTTATTTATGCGTCTCCTACTGTCCTCCCAATGATTAAAAAGTATGTACCACTTAGTATGATCTAAGTCACTAGTTTCTATTTCAAAAAAAAAAAAAACATTTTTTTTTTTGCTTTTTTGTACTATATGTGAATTCTAATAGGTTGTTATTTTTAACAAATCAGATTGACATAAGCATGAATCACCTTACTTTCCACAATATCCTAATCAGTCGAGATATAAACAATTGTGAATATCCTACATCAGGTAAAACCTTGCATCTTATTCCTAAACCGCAACACGACCTATCACAAAACACCCAAACGTCCTTCAGCTAGAAGTAAAAAAAAACTCACTACTAAAAACGCTACACGAGCGAGGCCAAATCAAATCACTTTTCTACACTCTTACAACACAAACACAACTATATCGACTAATTTTCCATACTAAGTATTCACTTCTCTACTAAACACACATCCATCATCACTATAACCAAAAACAACTATATTACAATCTAACCAAAACATAGACGGTGTTTAAGATTGCTTAGGTTGGGTTTAGCTGTAGAATACACAACAACAACAACAACAAACCCAATCCCGCCGAGGCGGGGTATGGGGGAGGTAAAATGTAGACAGATCCTACCCCAGATCCTACCCCTACACCAGGGTAAACCCGTGGGTTTCCAACGAGACCTCCGGCAAGTGCAGGTGTGCGGGTGAGATAGGAAAGAAATAAGAGTATACGACAAAAAACAATATGCAAAACGCAGTCAAAAGAAAGCATGCCGAACAAGCAAACAGAGCAAGAAAGGAAAAAAGAAACCGCGCACAAGCACAAGCAAAGTAGCCAACAGCAAAGCGCAACAAAAAACTTTCCAATGAAAACCGAACATATTAAAAATGTGCTTAGTGCCCAAATCGTAAATTTTCCAGAAAAGCCTTCTAAAAACCAAAAATAGGCTTTTCTAATGTGAAATTAACTTTAGATAAGCGCAATTTATACTTTTCAACATTTTTTTCCCTTTCACTTTCTACATTTTCCTTGTCCTTTTCACTTTTCGCGATGTATACTTTCCTAAAGATAAGAGACCCTTCTTTTTTCTAAAAAAGATTACAGAAAATTTTCGCACCCTTATTTTTTAAACAGATAAGCAGTTTAAAGTGACTATCAGCTTATCATAAGCTAGTAATAAGCTACTTATTTGACACAAAATTCTCTCATACCAAAATCTCCAACAAGTTATTCTACTTTCAAGCATTATCACATTTTCTGCAAAATAAGCAAATCCAAAAAAGCACTTATTATTAAGCACATTCAAACTACTTAACAAACCAAAACAAGCATTATACCAGTTTTGACAACAGGGCATGATTTCTTGCACTCTTGACGACACTTCTTGGGTTTACATCTGTCTTCTTTCAAGATCGCAATACGCGTTAATCGGTCAGCCATTAGGGTTTCAGGTGAATGAGAATGCGGCGCGTGGTGGACACACGATGATAAAGTGAAACCTTAAAAAGATGTACGCAGAGGATTTGGTGGGGTGGGTTTGGTTTTTGTAAATGGTCCTTTGCTTATGTGATAAGTTGAAGTTTTGGCCTTTTTAGTTTTTCTAGTCCTGTGTGAGCAACTAGCAACTAGCGTTTCGAAAAAACTTGTTTGGAAATTAAGATGTAGCCGCTAGTTTTACAAATGCTACTCAAAGAAGCGTTAAAATACAAATGTTGTTGCAGAGTTCTGTTTCTCGTTACTGTTAATTTTGTCTAACAGACCTTATGTTAAAAGCTTCGCTAAACACACGCTTAGGAAATGGAATATAATGTTTGGAAACAAGATTTAGCTTTTTAAATCTATTTAAACATTCTAAAGGTCTAAGAGGTAAGATCTATGCAAAACACATAGTATCTAAAGAACAAACCACATCATCTCAACCATCCAAATTCCTTTCATCCAACGGCCTAGATGAAATCTGAAAATAACAAATAAGGGCAAATAAGTAATTTCCCCTCTCTACATAAAAAGACAAAATACTTTTCTTCATCTCATTTTATCAAACCACTTTCTCTCTCATAAAAACACATAGATCTACTTTCTCTCTCATCTCTCACCGGAATCACCATAACACCACCGAAAAAAATCATCAAAATCACAATCAACCGCCGTCTTCATCGATCACGCTTCTGTCGATGATCCGATCTGCTGCGCCGTCAATCTAACGATGATTTGCGTCGCCGATCCGTCGTTCCATCGTCGATCCGTCTTCCTTCGTCGATCCGCCTCCGTCATTGAATTATTGAATTAGATATGTTGTAAGCAATTCACACTATCCATTTTTAATATGTACTTATTCAATTAGAGTATCTGTTGTGAGATTTGAATTCAGATTGGTTATACTAGTTAGTCGCCCTCCAACTGTTTGATAAAATGCTTGTTTATGAGAAAAGTGAAAATCCCGTGGGATTCATCAAATAGTCACATGTTATTCAGCAAGAATCCCATGGGATTCGGCATGAATCCCATGTGATTCATTATGAATCCCATGTGATTCATTATGAATCCCATGGGATTTAATAATGAATCACTTGGGATTCGGGTTGAATCACATGTGTGATTCATTATGAATCCCATGAGGTTCAGGATGAATTTTAATTCTTAAATTCTTGTGTTTTACATGTTATTCAGCATGAATCTCATGTGATTCATATTCATTATGAATCCCATGGGATTGACTAATGAATCACTTGGGATTCACGATGAAATTTAGTTTTTTAATTCTTGTGTTTTACATGTTATTCAGCATGAATCCCATGGGATTCATTATGAATCCCATGGGATTGACTAATGAATCAATTGGGATTCATGTTGAATCACATGTGATTCATTATGAATCCCATGAGGTTCAGGATGAATTTTAATTCTTTAATTCTTGTGTTTTTCATGTTATTCAACATGAATCCCATGTGATTCATATTCATTATGAATCTCATGGGATTGACTAATGAATCACTTGGGATTCACGATAAAATTTAGTTCTTTAATTTTTATGTTTTACATGTTATTCAGCATGAATCCCATGGGATTGACTAATGAATCACTTGGGATTCAGGATGAAATTGAATTATTTAATTCTTGTGTTTTACATGTTATTCAGCTTAAATCCCAGTCCCATGGGATTGACAATGAATCCAATGGGATTGACTAATGAATCACTTGAGATTCATGTTGAATCACATGTGATTCATTTGTTAATACAAATAAGCCGTAAAAACGTTTATTTATATTTTACGATCTTTTAATGTTTTGTCGATAACAAACGTAAAATCATTTTAACGAAACAAATAAAATACGTAAATAGTTTGATTCAATAGTTTTTCTAAACAGACTAACGTTTTCACATAAAACACTAAAACAAGTATAAGTGATTTTATGATCTTGATACACATGTACAACAACTATTGTTTACATATTGGGTTAACATATACTTAACTAAGTATATATTAAAATGGGTAAAAACAATTATATACTAAATGGGTAAAACTAGCTAATGGTATTGACCCATAACCCATGGTTTTATACAAACCACTTAACCAAGTTCATTGTATCTAGAAAGAAACCCATGGATCAACCCATAACCCATGACCCATGACCCATGACCCATAACCAAAAATACCCATGGGCGAAGGCGCCCCACGGATCCCTAGTGTTGTGCTAGACGGATCCGCATGGGAGGGATCCGGATCCGATGAACGATAAGTTTTCTCCTACATAAATAGTGAGCCATTTCTTCCTTTTGCTCACCACTTCATATATACTTTCTCCAAGTATTATATCTCTAACCTTAGATCCAAAAGATCTATGTAGTATATCCTTGTTTTTGTGTGATTTTTAGGTTCCTCTTAAAGCGAGATCACCACTTCTTGAAGTCGAGCAAGCTCAAGTCCATGAGTTTCCATGCCGTCATCATCAAGACAAGCGAGGTTCTCTTGTTGATAGTTCTTCTTCCTCCATAGATGTTGTGTTGAAGGCATTAGTGAAGGATGCCGAAAGTGTCAAGACGAAAGCATTAGTGAAGGGTGCTTATCACCGTGTCAAAAGCATTAGTGAAGAATGCTAGAGGTGTCAAGAGCGAAGGCATTAGTGAAGGGTGCCAAGCGTTGTGTCAAAGGCATTGTGAAGGATGCCTAAGAATCAAATCAAGTGGCATTAGGGAAGAATGCCTGGGTCGTATAATCGATGAGGTGCATCGTTATACATATAAGTATTTGTTTATCTCCAACGATGGTGATGTCCTCGAGAGTGTTGTAACAAGGTGGATCTCCTTGAGATTAGGTGTTGTGTCGTGAAGGGTAGTAGTTCCTCCATAGTAATGGAACTAGGTGCTAGCCTAGTACCTAATAAAGGGTAGGCGACGTTGTGATAGGATTAGTTCTCCTTGGTGTGAAAGAACTCGGTGGTTAGCCTAGCAAGTATAAAGGGTAGGCGACGTTGTGTTAGGTGTGGTTCGCCTTGGTGTGAAAGAACTCAGATTTAGCTTTGTACCGGAAAAAGTTGTAGCGACGTTGTGAAGGCTTCTCCGCCATAAGGAGATTGGTGTAGTGTTTACTGAACTCGAGTAGGTGACTCCGGGAGTGGAGTAGGAGCAAGGAAGGTGTCATTGTAGCCGAACCACTATAAATACTTGTGTCGTGGTGATGTGCTTCTTACTCTTTATCTTTCATTACACGTTTATATATCTATCTATCAACGTCCAACACAAACAACCAAATAGATTGACATAAGTCGATCTAAATATTTAAAAGGAAGTTTTAAATTTGGTAAAACTATTCAACCCCCCCTTCTAGTTTTTCACATCATTATTAATTTTAATTCTTTAATTCTTGTGTTTTAAAAAGGTACTGCATACTATAGAAGATGGGTCGGTGGTATATACTTGTATACATTTTGTCCGATACAGAAGGAGAACGCAATGAAAGGCGAAAAGAGTGAAAGAGAAAAAACACTTCAAGTTAAAAAGAAACAAATGAAGCCTTGTGGCCATTATGGAGAGATGACCAACTTGCATACAAAAACAACTTGTCCGATGAACCCATAGGCAAAGCGAAAGGTGAAACCAATTGATATTTGTACAAATTTAAGTTACTTATATTCTTGTTTTTTGTTAATTCTTTTCTTCGTTACTTGAATATTTAAATGACTTGATGTTTGAACAAATTTAAGTTATTTACATAATTGAATTTTTTTTGTTTAATTAAAATATTTAGATGATTGACAAAGAAAATTCTTGTATGGATAATGTTTGTTACTTATATTCAATTTCAATAACTTGATCACATGGGTAATTTGTATGGATCGCATGAGATTCTATATGAATCACATGAGATTTATATGAAATCCCATGGGATTCTTTGTATAAATCTCATGTGATTCTTTGACGAATCCCTTGTGATTCATACAGAATCCCATGTGATTTTTGTATGCTTTACACAACTAAAAGTGAACCCAAATAAAGTATCTTATAACATTACACAACTAAAACTGGATCTCAAATGATTAATCCTTAATCCCATGTAATTCATGGAATCTCTTTATTAAAAAGTTGAATGATGTTATACGGAATCCCATGTGATTCTCTCGGATCCCTTGGGATTCATATAGAATCCCATGTGATTCATATAGAATCCCATGTGATTCATAAAGATACTTGACGAGTATCTTTTATTTGATTCATACAGAATCCCATGGGATTCATTATGTGATTCATACAGAATCCCATGAGATTCTTTGATAAATCACTTGTGATTCATCCTTTATCCCATGTGATTCATATAGAATCCCATATGATTCATAGAGAATCCCATGTGATTTATATAGATTACCCATGTGATCAAGTTATTGAAAGAGAATATAAGTAACAAACATGATATATTCATAAAGTAAACAAGAATTTCCTTTGCAAATCATCTATATATTCAAGTAAAGAAGAAAAACAACTAAGAAAAACAATAATATAAATAACAACATCATGTGCCTTCTCATTTTCCGTATCAGTAACAAGATTCGGCGCTTTCTCCTGAGCAAACACCCGACTCCTTCTCCTGAACAACAACTGGCACCTTCTCCTTCTCCTCAACAACAACCGGCGCCTTCACCGTAACAACAGTCGGAGACTTATCATTAGGATTAAACTGAAACAACGACGTCGGGTTCAAAACTTTATTGGCAGGTTTGTCCGTTGACTAAAACATATCCTTGGTAATCCACTTCTTATTCCTAGGCGAACTACTAGCAGTAGCATTAAGAACACCTAACATAAAAAAAAACATAAAGCATTATTTATAAGTTAAAAAGTAGTACGTTGTTAGATGATGAGTGTTGTGTAGTATGTTGTAACATAGTGATTTTCTACTTCCAGTTTATATAGAATCCCATGTGATTCATACAGAATCCCATGTGATTCATACATAATCTCATGTGATTCATATAGAATCCCATGGGATTTATCAAGATACTTGACGAGTATCTTTATGCGATTCATACAGAATCCCATGGGATTCTTTGATGAATCACTTGTAATTCATCCCTAATCCCTTGTGATTCTCTCTAATCCCTTGTGATTCATATAGGTACCCATGTGATCCATAAAGATACTTGACAGTATCTTTATATGATTCATCTGAGAATCCCATGGGATTTCACATGGAATCCCATGGATTTCATGGAATCCCATGGATTTCATATTGAATCGTGAGATTACGTATGAATCACATAAAGATACTTGACCAATACATATCATAAAAAGACATATGTGACTCTGTATGAATTTGCCTATTATGTTCAATCATCACTTGTTTGACAGTAAAAACACACATGTGAAAATGCCGAAGACGATGACGAACCACAAAACTCTCCAAGTCAACAACGACGAAGACAATGACGTAACATCTAAAAACCCACAACAAATGAATCGTACATACCAAAGTTGTCACTGTAAATAAGTAGATTAATTACTACCAATTAGAAGTTACAACATCTGACGTTAACAATGTTTGATTATGATGAGACTACTCTCCCTTTGTCAATAGCTATATGATATAAATAACAACATCAGGTGCCATGTTCCGTATCAGTAACAAAAACATGATATATTCATATAGAATCCCATGTGATCCATAAAGATACTTGACGAGTATCTTTTATGTGATTCATACAGAATCCCATGGGATTCTTTGATGAATCAATTGTAATTCATAAAGATTACCCATGAGATTCACTTGATATCTTGTTATGGTTCGTGTGTAAATCACACATGATTATTCTTTTAAGGGTAGATGGCTTTTATGTGATTGTTGAAATGAGCTCTTGGAATCTCTTTATTAAAAAGTTGCATGTTGTTATACGGAATCATATGTGATTCATACAGATTACCCATGTGATTCATACATAATCCTATATGATTCATAAAGAATCTCATGTGATCCATAAAGATACTGACGAGTATCTTTTATGTGATTCACTTGTAATTCTTCCCTAATCGCATGTGATTCATACAGATTACCCATGTGATCAAACAAAAAATAAGTAACAAACATAAATATATTCAAAGTAAACAAGATATATTCAAAGTGAACAAGAATTTTTCTCATAACATTATACAACAAAAATAGAATCGCAAGTGATTTTGTACTTCCAGATAATATAAAGCAAAATGAAAATCCTATGGGATTTAAGTGATTCATACAGAATCCCATGAGATTCTGTATGAATTCAAATAAAAGATACTCGTCAAATATCTTTATGGATCACATGGGATTCTATATGAATCCCATGAGATTCTGTATGAATCACATAAAAGATACTCGTCAAGTATCTTTGTGAATCACATGGGATTCTTTACGAATCACATGGGATTCTTTACGAGTCACATGACATTCTATATAAACTGGAAGTAGAAAATCACTATGTTACAACATACTACACAACTCTCATAATCTAACAACATACTACTTTTTAACTTATACTGAAGTTAAGGAGATCAATGGAATGTAATTTCATAGTTACAACAATTGTTTACAAGAACAAGACCATCAACCTATTTGATCACATGGTAATCTGTATGAACCAAAGAATCCCATGGGATTCTGTATGAATCCCATGGGATTCTATATAAACTGGAAGTAGAAAATGACTATGTTACAACATACTACACAACACTCATCATCTAACAACATACTACTTTTTAACTTATACTGAAGTTGAAGAGATCAATGGAATGTAATTTCATATTTACAACAATTTTTTACAAGACCATCAACCTACTAAAGATGGAAGTCCATCACACCCCGTAAACAAAGCAAAACAATCTTTTCAGATTCAAATAAGTGAATGTGTCCTCATAAAGTCGCACTTCACTTTTCCGTAGTATCTATGTTGGCTCAACATACTGCTGGTGAAGCAAGACAACGATAAACTACATCAATTTAACCAATCCAAACAACTTAGGCGTTTCATCAAACATCTGGCGTGCTTTTATGGTTGTTACGGTTTGAAATCCAAACCCCTAATCACCATTTTCACCACTCCCTACCCCTCATCACCACCACCAGCAGCCGCCCATCACCACCACCTTCACACGCCACCACCACAAACAAAAAACCACGCCAAACCCCATCATCAATATCCCCATCAACTCTATCACATACGAAACCCTAATCAATTGATTATCACTTTTAGATCTGCCTATTTTGATGAGTTACAGCCGGTGAAGACGATTGGACCAATGGTTGACCTTTAGAGAGTTCTAAGTCATGTCGTATGTCGATTGAATAACAGTGAATTAGCGATTTGAGAGATGAATTTGGCGGTTAGGGTTTGATAGATCAATTGGGGGAAAATTATTAAAAGAGAGAAAGAGAATGATTGAAAGAGATGAATAAATGAAGATACAGTAAAATTACGTAACTGCCCCTCCATGTAATCTAAAATTAAAAGAAGTTTTAATTTCAGCTGTTGGATGATGAAACAATGAAAGGCCAGGATCGCGTAGATTGATCTTTAGATTAAATTTGTTTCGTAGGGAACTTTTGTCAAAGGTCTAATAGACGAATTGTTTGCCATTAGCGTTCAGTTTTTATACCATTTTACACTTTATAATTAAATATATTGTTGTGTTGCGATACGATTTTACAAAATAGATACCTAGTAATGTTTTTTTAAACATAATCATGATGTTACAATCTCTAATCTCTATTACTTATAGAGAGTGTATGTTCATTCTTGAAACTTAAAATGATTTAAAATTGAGTAATCTTAATGGATTATTATACCCTTGATTAAAAATGGTAGTAGCATCCACCACTAAATTAATATTTTAAATATCGTTTAATCTTTAAACTTTAATCATTTTTTGCTTATAACTCATAGATTTTTGGAGGAATTGCATATATATCCCTGCAAAGCCTAATAATTGTATATATATTCAACCAAAACTCATAATTGCATATATATCCTTCTAAAGCTTTAAAATTATCATATATATCCAACCAAAACTCATAATTGCATATATATCCTTCCAAAGCCTTAAAATTGTCATATATATCCAAATAATTATTTTAAGTACATTTAATAGAAAAAAATGTCTAAAAATTATAATTGATATATAAAATAACGATAATAACTTCTTCTTTTTTTTCTTCTTTTTTTTTTACAATTACAAAATATCTTTTTATTGGTTTGAATTTTATTATGTCATTTGATTTATATATAGAGGATTTTACGTTTAGAAGGAACGATGGATGGTGCAGTTGATATTCTAGTTCAAGATTCGTCGATAACGAACATGGTTTAGTCGCCGAACATGGTTGCTCTTCCTTTTCTTAAAAAATTGTTTAAGGATATTTTGTAATTGTTAAAAAAAATAGTAATAAATAAATAATAATAATTTAATAAGTATAAGGGTAATTGATATATAAAATAACGATTATGCCTTTAAACATGTCAAATAACTATAACTGATATATAAAATAACGATTATACCATTATACTTATTAAATAATTATTTTTTTAACAATTACAAAATATCCTTAAACCATTTTTTAAGAAAAGAAAGGGCAACAATTTTCGGCTACTCAACCGTGTTCGTTATCGACGAATCTTGAATAAGAATACCAACTACACCATCCATCGTTCCATCTAAACGTAAACTCCTATATATATAGATCAAATGACATAATAAAATTCAAACCAATAAAAAGATATTTTGTAATTGTAAAAAAAATAAAATAAAAAATAAAAAATTATAATCGTTATTTTATATATCAATTATAATTTTTAGACATTTTTTTCTATTAAATGTACTTAAAATAATTATTTGGATATATATGACAAATTTTAAGGCTTTGGAAGAATATATATGCAATTATGAGTTTTGGTTGGATATATATGACAATTTTAAAGCTTTTGAAGGATATATATGCAATTATGAGTTTTGATTGAATATATATGTAATTATGAGGCTTTGTAGGGATATATATGCAATTCCCCCTAGTTTTTTTATCGCAATGACTATGTTTAATGAAGCACTCAGCTCAGAACCCGCACCTCAACTTTTGACTTCTGGACATATCAGTTCATAACTCGTACCAAACCAGGCGCAGTCAACAACCTTAATTCAAACACCATGTGAAGAAGACATGAATAACCTATTTGAGTCTATGTTTGATGAATACTTCAGTAGAAAACAAAGTGATGCAACTATAATTGCTCTTGTTGCACCTCTACTAGATAACCAACTAATCCAAGATGCATCCACTATCATTGTAACGAACCACCAACACCCATAACCTCATCTACATAAACTCAAGATATTGCAAGTACTTCAGGGATCGTTGACGAGTAACAACAAACTCCACATCAAGAAGATCAGGTACAAGATGATGTAGGGTTGAAAGATGATAAATTCATCAATCCTTTTGGCACACTGTCAGAGGAGTATGTTGAATCTTCTTCTCGCTGCCATGCCATGATCCTTCCAACATGAGAAAATTCTACCAACCACATCCTCATAAGTACCAGTGGACCAAAAATCAATCGCTTGAACAAATTATGGGAGATTCGTCGAAATCAGTCATGACAAGAGGAAAATTAGCACCCGATAACGAACGGTGCATGTATGCAGCATTCATAAGTGAAGTAGAGCCCAAGTCCATTAAGCAAACAATGGCCGATTCTGATTAGATAGAGGTAATGCATGAGGAAATCTACCAATTTGATTATAAGGATGTTTGGGAGCTCGTTGAAAACCCTCTAAACAAGATGATCATTGGACTCAAATGGATCCTAAAAAAACAGATAAATCTAGTGATGTCATATGGAGCAAAGCACAACTCATTGCTAAGGGTTATCGACAAAAGGAAAGTGTTGACTTCGAAGAGTATTTTGCACCGTTTCAAGACTTGCGGCAGTCTGAATGTTGTTAGTGTATGCAACTCACAAAAACACAGTTTACCAAATGGATGTCAATACCGCATTCCTAAATGGTATTTTCAAAGAAAAAGTATACGTCAAGGGTTTGTTAACATAAAGTATCCTAATCATGTCTACAAGTTGAAGAAGACTATTTATGGACTCAAACAAGCACCTCGGCCTTAGTATGATCAATTGTCCAACTAGCTCATATCTCTAAAGTTCACGAAAGGCATAGTCGATCCGACATTGTTAACTCGAAAGTATGAAGAGCACATCAAAGTGGTACAAAATTACGTTGTTTATATTTCTTTGGTTCTACAGATCCAAAAATTTCACGTAATTTTGCCGAACTTATGAAAAACCGTTTTGAAATGTCCATGGTATGGGGATTTCTAACTTTCTTGGTCTAAATGTTCATCAATCCTCACGTGGCATTTTTATAAACCAATCAATATGCTTTTGAAATTCTTAAAAAAACATGGTATGGAAGATTGTGAGCCGATTGATTCTCTAATGTAGGAACACACCAAACTGGATGTGGATATATTAGGGAAGCCATGTCGATGCGACAAAATACCAAAGTATGATCGATTCCCTGATGTATTTGACATCTAGTAGAACCGATATTGTATTTGTTGTCTGCTACTTGTGTTAGATATCAGGTTAATCAGATGCACACCTCAAGGAGGTAAAACGGATCTTTCGATAAATAAAAGCCACCTTCCATATTTGACTTTAGTATCCGAAGGATTCCGGCTTTTAACTAATTGCCTATTCAGATGTAGGTTGATGAAGTGTAATTTTATACGTTTTTAATGGGTCATTTAGCCTCTAAATTCGTATATATTTGATCATTTATTTCCTAAATCGTTTCTATTTGAGTTTTAGGTATTTGGGACGCAAATGCTTGAAAAAGACATGTTTCGAGCTCGATTGGTTGGAAAAACGAAGAAAACGAAAACAATGAAGTCACAAGAAGGCCCGTGACGGCGTCACAACCACAACGTGACACTGTCACCTAGGGGGTGCTGACCATACATGCTCTAAATTATACATGAATACTAAGTGAAATCATATGGGAATATATTAGCTACAATTTATTGTAGCTAATTGGCTACAATTTTGTGCTACATAATGTGGGTCACTGATTCTTTTTGTGTGTCCTGATTTTTTTTCTGTGGGTCCCTGATTCATTTATAGTGTATTTTTTATGAAGGATTGTAGCCAATTGGCTACAAAAATTGTAGCCAAGCTATCCCCAAATCATATACAGTATCAAATAAGAGATTTTAATTATACACATAAATTAATATTTTATTATTATTGTATATTTCATACGATACATGTATTATTTTAGTAATAATCTAAACTTATGAACTTAATACTTTAAGAGATTTAACACTTTAAAATATAAAAACATTTGGGCGACTTTTAAGTTTTTATCTCAAAATGACATTTGTTTCATGTTTAGCAATTTTTTATTTAGAAAATAAGCATCTTACCTCACCTCCCAAATATTTGGTGATGATCCATCTATCAGAAACCTTATTAGTTGTTTGTTTTGGTGAGCAATCTATGCGAAATAATAAGTTATGACAAAGAAAATGATGTAAATGTGCATTTATATTTGAATTGAAAAGAAAGAAAAAAGCAACTCACAGTGATTACTCGATCAAATGTACCAGTACTAACATAAGCCCATGTTATAGGTAGCATCCCCAACCAACTCAAAACAATCACATATTCTATATATCATTTCAATACTCTTATTAATATATTGTTTATGCCCGCAAACAAATGTAATAAAAAATACGATTTTTTATTAAGAAAAACCTTCCTAAGAATGTATGGAACGAACTTGGCTGTTTGAGGAATTGATCGGTCATAGCCTGGTTATAGCGGAGCCGGTTGAGAGTAAGTAGCAAGCTAGCCAACAGAATGAGGCACGCCGTATGTTTTTCCTGGACCACCTGCATAAGTACCACCAGTGGCTCATTGGTAGCCATAACCTACATTAGTTAATGCTCATAAACATCAATCATGTTCCAAAAAAATGAACCTCTATATAAAACTTCACATAGGTTATGGGTCTATGCAACTATCTCAGCAGAGCACGACCAATAACACAATAGAATAGTTGATAGAACCACCCTAACCAAACTGAAAAAAAGAAACATTATCAAATCACAATGATTAAATTATGATAGGTGACTAAAATTGAAAATTAGCAATGTCATGATAGGATTTGACATTATAGGTTTTCAACAATAGTAAGTTTACGACATAAGCATATATTACAACAGTTCATTACCTTTCCCGGATCACCATCCTTTTCAACAATAGTTGATGGTCTTCCTCTTGGTCCGACACTTCAACTTGTACAATTTCGCGAATAGCTATTAGCAGACAAGTAAAAAAAGTTCATTTACTGTGCACTTAAATGTGTAATATATAACATTAAAAATCCAAGCTCTATAGCTCCAAAACCTGCATAACTTGAGTATCATTCCAAACTTTATATGCATTTACGGCTAATTATTAGGTCTTGTTTAGTGGAAGAAGCATAAGAAATTTTAATAAAGGGGCGTTTGGTTATTCTATTTCACTTGCTTATGTTTATTTGAATTGGAAAAAGCCTATTAGTTCACTTTTTCCGCTTATGACGTCCCATTTGATTTGAATTTGTTTTAAATGCCTAATATATTTTTCATAGCTTTGTCTAATTTAAATACATACTTATTATCCAATGGCTCAACAGTTCAACGGTTCTCATCACCATCCTATGGTGCAAACACCGTTTGTTTCTTAACATGTCAACTGGTTCAAATATAGATATTAGTTGAAATAATGGTCAAATGGATTGAGAATTTAAGGTTGCACAAGGTAAGCTTTTTTAACACATACAACCTCTAATTCGCATATATCAAAGATAGCATATTTATTGTAGTAATACAGTTTTTGCTATCGGAAGAATATGAGGAATACACACACAAAAATGTCAATAGCTAACCTGACCTGATTCTCTTTGGCATGCACTTAAAAAAGTACCCATTTTAACCCAAACCCGATTTGACAAATTCCTCAACTGGTATATCTTACAACATGTAACTTATAGTTGCAAATACAGCTTCTAATTCATTTATATCAAAGATATACATATTTATTGTAGTAATAACAATAACAACATTCCTGCTTAAGAATTGGCATAGCTAAAGATAAAAGCAAATATGCAAAGTATGTTTCAAGGTAAGATTAACTCTATTAGCTTTTTACTTTTACTTTTTTTTTTCTAACGCAAGTACTCTACTAATATTCACTATTAATGAGTCACTCAAATTTAGCTATGGCCATGAGTAAGTCTCAAAAACTTTATTAACCTTGCTATAAAGGGTACTAAAATGACCATAAACATAATTCTCATAAGCGCTAATTCATATGTCATGTAGACCAATATGATTTACATAGTTAAAGTATTTTGTAGTTTAGATTTTACAAAAATCTTGTATGCATCTTCGAAAAACATGAAGGTGTTCTACAACACCATCTGTTACCCAAAACCAACACTCACGAACAATTTCTACTCATCTAGGATTGTTGAAGTGCCCATTCTAGTTTTTTTTGCTAAACACCAATGTTATAAAAGTGTTTATATGGTATGCTTTGCGCCTTGCTACTCATCTAGGAACTTTGCACCTTGCTAAACTATAATCAATCAGTAAACTAAGCTGAATTCTTAGGCATGTAGATCATAGATGTGACCAAAACTAAGAAAGTACTGAATTCATATATCAATTACTAAGAAACTACTAGATGTGACCAAAACTAAAAAACTAATTTCTTGTGTAAATTTGGTTCATTCAAAAATATAAAAAGTAAACTTATCTTAGTTTGTGAAAAAGTTTATGTAAATTTGGTTCAACTTGTATTTATTAGACACCGTGTCTTTTTGGTAATTCTGAGACGCTTGACTAATTGCTACTACAAAGTTTCAATATTTGAAAAAGCTATAGAAACTAAGTGATCTTTCGCTATATATGCCCGAGCAACTTAAAGTGGTTGGTCCAAGTTGATTTTTATCTTTCCGTTTTGGAAAAGTAATTTGTCATATTTTGTAGAAATATGAAGAATGAAGTTTTGATTCAATCGATCAAAACATAGGTTAAGTTGTAAATTTAGTGAGTTTTTTTTTTTTTTTTTTTTTTTTTTTTTACTTGCTAATGAAATCGTTGTCTTTTTTTTTTTGAAATTAATTGCCTATGTCATGTCATCAATCACTTGACATTTATTTGATAATGTTGCTTTATGATGTGGGATATGAAGTTTTATAACTTATCTATTACATATTGTAAGATTGTCATCTATCTTTTAACTCATATATAGTGGCGGATATAGGGTTTTAGACCATGTGTGGCACGATTTTCATCTCGCTTCGCATCACAAATATTTTTAAATTTCAGTTTTTAATTTGTCAAAATAAAACTAGTTTTTTTTTTTTTTTTTTTTTTTCAATCCATATATTTTAAACATGGTATAAAAATAATATATAAATCTTTTTAATCGTAAAAAAAGGAAGTAGTTCATGATACTCTTATAAATATAAATAAAAAGCAATACAACTTTTGAGAAATGTAAGCTTAAACCATTAATTAGTAACTAGCAAAAAAAAAAAAAAAAAAAAAAAACTATAGTATAAGAAGCAAAAAACTACTCTAATAACATAGTGTTTATTTTTAATGTACATTCTTTTATCTGTTACCTATAAAAACAAAACTTGCACACTCTCTCTACGTATAGTTCATCTTCTTTACCATCCATTATTGTTTCACAATATTTTCTACAACCACCCTGCGGCTACCCACAATAATAGACGCCGCAAAACAAAACAAAAAATCATTCTGGAAAAACCAAAAGACCGTCACCTAGCTCGCCGCCTGCCCTGGGGTGTAGCACTCTCAAAAAAGCAAAAAAAATAATAAAAAACTACACTTCGTCAGCCAAAACCATATGTGGTTCGTGCCACATCCGCCCCTGCTCATATATCATGTTAAGTTATTAGCTAAAACATCCATTGGATAAAAAAAAAAAAAAAAACTTATTAAATAAAACAACAATCTTTACTATATAAAATAGAAAAATGGTCAAAGGTGAAAATGAAAATTGAAAATTGAAAGTTGAAAGTCAAGATGAATTATTGAATGTGAATTTGAAAAAATAATCAAGCTTGGTTGAATAGTTGAAATAAGATAAAATGGAAACTTATTACACACAAATGGAAACTTATTTCTTATATAATTATTTGTACAATTCATTTAAGATATCATGATATATTTAATGATAATAATTTGTGTTTTGTTGTTTGTTTTCCCCATCCTTCTCGGTGCAGATCAAAGAAAAATGAGTTTGTTGAAGGATTCAATTTCATGTGATGGGTCATGGTAGCAAATGGTTCATTTTAGTCCGCTCAAGAATATATTAAGCAAGTATTTTGTAAAACTCCTTTTAACTAACTGTAACCACCTTGAATGTTTATAAGTTATACCTTAACAACTCGAACATAGTTTTCGTTTTTAGATAAAAAGCGAAAAAAAAAAAAAAAAAAAAGGTCGAGCCTTTATCTTAAGATCTTAACTTTAAACACCACCTGCAACTAGCATTGTGAAGCATTTATAAACTTTGTACAACAATAACAAGGAAATCTTTTAAAGATGCAACCCATAATGCGCTGGCACATGATTCTCGACACACATAACATATGTTATTCCACTCTCTCTATCCTAATAACGCATCAATCTCTATCTAATTCCTTATCACTGCTGCCTCTGCCGCCATCATCAACGCTTATTGCCGACATGGCCACCTTAACAGCGCCGGATGATGGTGTTGGTGGTTTTGGTGGCACTTTGTGGTTTCGGTTTGGGATTTTGGTTGGGGTATGTGTTGTTTTGGAATATTGGGTTTTGTTTATATCTCTCTTTTCATTCATAACCTGTAATCATATCATTAATCATTTCTTTCAAATAATTAAACCACCAAGTGACTGCTATAAATATGAATTTTGGTTTAAATGCATACTTATAAAAGAGTTGACTATTTTTAACTTTCTAAAATAATTTATGTTTTGAAAATTTAAACCATTACGCTTTTAACTCTCTAAAATAATTTTGGAACGTGCAGACATCAAAAGTTTCATGCATAGTTGTGAAATAGATGATTATGTTTTTATCTTTTATTAAAATAGAAGACGAGTACCCGTGTATAGCAACAAAATTTATAGCGATAGATAGTTATTGTGATATTTTGGTTAAGTGTTTTGTGTAAGTTTTATGTAACTATAGTTGTTTGCCGCTAGAATATACTGTTGCTATGCATGGGTAGTCGTCTACCAAGAAGTTTTATGCGACTAACGTGCATTGTTAGTTAGTATCTCATCATTGATGTAATGTTTTCTTTTTGAGTCTCAAATATTTTTATACTCCCTCCGTCCCATATTGACTGTCCACTTTGAATTTTTTAAGTATTTCATTTCTAACTTTGACCTTAAATATTTTTTATTGTGTTATATAATACTTTGTGCAAAATATATGAATAGATTGAGTTTTAAATGTATTTTTTATTGGTATAATTTTTATTAAATATTATATACCACAAATAAAAATATTTAAGGTCAAAGTTAAGAAAGAAAGACTTAAAAAGTCAAAACAGGACAATTAATATGGGACGGATGTAGTATATCGTTTGATACATGTTTAAGAATCTTTCTTAGAGTTGAATTATCACATGTTAGAATCGTTTGCAATTACATTTTGATCTTTTCCAAAACATTTTGAATGTTATATGAAAAACTTACCACAATATCGCATATCGTTAATTTTTTGCTGCTATAAACCGCTGCCACTAGATGCGGGTACTTGCCTAGTAAAGTAGTATGTTTGTTTTGTATAATTTATTTTCATACCTAAAGGAGAAATTTTGATATATAAATATTCAAATATCTAAAATACAAAATTCAGATATCTAAAATTTGGAATATCCAATTTTGAGCATCATAATAATTGTAAGCTTGTCCGAAAAAATCAATATCCTACACATATTAATTTATCCATTACTCCTTGAAAAAATGACATGAAAAGGCGATCGAGTGAGAGGATCACAATTTTTCATGTCGAGTCTTAGGTGATGTCCATATCGAAGACTACAAATCAAATCTTTCTATGGAAGCCTTTCAGTTTCTTCTTTTATAGATAATTAAAAATTATGTAGGCCCTTTTCCATTAAAGAAAAATAGGTAACCAAAAAGATTACCTTGCATTAATCCGACAAAAATCACCTTGCATTTTATAGATAATTAAAATCACCTTGCATTAATAGTCACACTTTCCTTCCTTGCATTAGTCTCGGAGCACATGCTTGTTACCTTCATCTGTAAAAGTAGTCCAAGTACATTAAATCCGAAAAGTGTACCCAAGGACTAAATTTGGATTAAAATGGAGCATATGTAGTATGAACTCATTTTACAGCTAAGACAATTAGTGCTAACAAAAATGAAAGAGGGAGTACCTTTATTATATAAGGCATAAATATACTTGGTCATATAACATAAAACGTGGCAACAACGGAGAACCTGAATTGTAAACAACATCACTTTTGAGGATTTGGACTTTCGGAACTCTGTTAAGATGACATGTAACGTTCAGAGTTACATTAAACACAAATATGCATATACAAAATGGGGAAGGTTAATAGGAAGACTTCATTACATGTTATAGTTATGGTATGTTCTGACCAAGTTGAGATCATTTTCACTTAGCGCAACCACAATGTACGGTTTAACAAAAGAAACATTTTTCAGAAATTGGGATAATAAAGCCAAGGACTCATGTTGTGTCAATCACTCGAAAGTTGGGAGTCGTGTCACAAAGAACCACCTTTTGCTAAAGGCTACTTTCTAAGCATTATGGAAGACAGTTCATGTAAATGAGGATATTATTAGTCATTCATATGTCATCCAACCTGGTACATTTACTTGAAAGAATGCAGCCATATCTCCAATTAAAAAAATAGATAATGAGACAAGAATTACCGTGCATCAGTTTCGAAGCACATGCTTGACACTTCTTTCCCGCGAACTAAAGGTGACTCTCTATAACTAGATGGGAAAGCATTAACACCTTGACGCTAAATGAATTAGATTATTTAATAGTCAAGTTATGACACAAATATAAAGGATATATATAGCTTGAAATTAGTAATAATACTCACGTACCACTATAATTGCCCCTTCCTAAGAAGTACTTTATCCATAATTCTTCGGTCGATATCACTTGCTCCTGCAGTAATCATCCATGGAGCAGAGAATTTTGTATAGAACCCATAACAGGACCATCATAATTCCCAGCAACAACAAATGTCAAAATATTTCTTTTTACCACACGAAGGATGCCAATTGCAATTGGGTCTTCAGTAACATCAAAAGCATCGACTTCTATAATTGTTGCACGACATGCTTGCCTTTTGACCGAATAAAACCAAGTTGAAACTTAGTTGGTCAAAGATGATGGTTTTGGGTTTGAGTAGCCATCCAATTAATTAAGAGAGCTCAATTTGTAGTTTATTTATTTACTTTCTTATGTAAATTTGGATATCCGAAATTTCGTCTATCCGAATTTTTGAATATTTGAAATTTCGAATGATGGTATACAAGAATATATGATATCCAAAATGTTTTCTAATTTCTAGCTAGATTTCACTCTTTTAAATAACCTTCTAATGTTTTTATCATCGGTTGTATATGTGTTTTCTAATTTCTTTGCTTAAGTATGTTCAATTCTTTGTAAACTTAGTGATCTATATACATGTCTTTGTGACAAATAAAACTAATTAAAAAAAACACCCATGCATGTATGAGTAATGCTAACCTTTCGTTCTTCTCCGGAGACAACGAACATATGGCGAGAACAACATTCATCTTGCTCTATAAAAAGGCATGTTCCTCGCAATAAGCTTTAGTACAATGTTCAAAGTATAAGGATCTAAGGAAGTGGTTATGGTAGAGGAAATTTGTTGAAAACGATGGCTATTTGGCGAGTTGTGAAAGATGATAATGGATCAGAACTAGTTCAAAAAGTTGGAAAATAGAAGTTTGGACAATGGCTATTCGATGAGTTGATTTTTGGGGTACAATGCATCTTTATTTATTGATATATTAATTTTTTTCTTTGTGAATATCACGTCCGACCTTCTAAATATTCGATATGTATGTCAATCCAATTGATATTAAAAAATATTTAAAATTGTCAACTTTTCAAAAATATACACTATATTAATTTTAAAAAATGCACACTTTGTATTTAAAAAAATGCACGCTTTGCATCAAAGGTCGAATCAAAATTACAATTTTGTAAACATAACTATTTTGTCTATACATGATCGTGGAAACTATTCACGTCACGTTCGATGAGCTATCTGAGCAAAAGGCTCCTGGACAATCTAGTTGAGAACCCGCATCTCAACATTTATCTAGTCCTATCAGTTCCTCTTAAAGGCGAAATCACCACCTCTTGAAGTCGTACAAGCTCAAGTCCATGAGTTGCCTAGCTTCGTCATCATCAAGACTACTGAAGTTATCTTGTTGATAATTCTTTCCTCCCTCCATAGAAGTGTTGTAATAAGGAGTGAGTCTCCTTTGGGGTAGTTGTGTTGTTGTGTAGTGTTGTGTAGTAGTTCCTCCTTTGCAATGGAACTCACTATCTAGCCTTGTACCGGATAAAGTGTAGGCGACGTTGTGATAGGTGTGGTTCTACCTCGTGGAAGAACTCGGTGTCTAGCCTAGTACCGGATAAAGAGTAGGCGATGTTGTGAAGGCTTCTCCACCACATTAAGGAGGTTGTGTTGTGTAGTGCTTATGAACTCTCGAGTGGGGAACTCGGGGAGTGGAGTAGGGAAAGGAAGGTGTCCTTGTAGCCGAACCACTATAACACTCGTGTTATGGTTTTGTGTTCCTTTACTCTTTATCTTTGCATTACTTATTTATATGTTTATCTATCATCATCCAACACACATTTAATAGATTGACATAAGTCGATCTAAATAGTTTAAAACGAAGTTTAGTTCGGTAAAACTATTCAAACCCCCCTTCTAGTTTCAATCCCAAACACTCCGATTACATTGTTGTGAAATTAACTGTCATACAATGGTACTAGAACAGAAGTGTTCAACATATAGTAGAAAATCTTAAACTTTAAAGTGATGGAAAAAAAGCTAATATTTCTTTCCAAATGTAATAAGTCGTAGTAGCTAGCAAAACCCGTGAAACCTCACTCAGTACTGATCGACCCTTAGATATAGGAATGAGAAACGACCCCACATCAGCCAAACATGGGGGAATAACATCCAAACCGGATAGAATACGAACCTTAGACCAGATCTCCATAGAAAAATTGCACTCAAAGAACAAATGTGTATGCGAATCAAGAACTAAGTCACACAATTGACATCGAAGAAGGTTTAAGTTAGTCTCCGGACTGACATCCCATTGCCTCAACCGATATTGTGTCTTCAGCTTTTGGTTAATAACTAGCCACATATGGAATGTGTGCCTCATAATACAATTCGGAAACCAAACAATATGAAACCAAGAAACATCATTACCTCGTAGTCTAATATATTCCCATGCAAGGAACATCGAAAAAGGTCTTAGATTACCTTGCATATCTCGCCACAATAACTCATCCTCACAATTGTCAAAAAGAGCCGGAACACCAACTTAATATACTCCGGATATGTAGTAGTCCAACGCATAAATGGTTGGGAGTTCACGTTCTCATCATCTTTAGTAAAATCAAGGCCACCACAGAGAAACCATATTCATTCACCATTATCTATAAGATCATATACCGAATGATTTAAATAAAAACCAAAACGTGTTATAACCCTAGTCGATAATAAATGTTTTATAAGGAAAAGATCACACCAAATATCAAACCACATAGAAGTAGATTTACCATTGTAGATCTTATGCCAAATGAACGGTCGAATGGTATTACGAATCTGCAAAATATTCCTCATAAACGGCCGAATGGTATTACGAATCTGCAAAATCTTCCTCTATCTGCAACTCATATATGTAGTACAAGTAACATTCCAAAAACTTCTTCCATCAAGTTTGTATGTATGAATCCATTTAGCCTATAAAGACTCCCTATGAGACAAACGAATCCAAATATGAGTAGCCACTATGGCTACATTTAAGCCATCCAGACGACGAAGCCCTAGACCTCCTTTAGACTTCGGCCTACAAACCGATTGCCAAGCTACCTTTTCCCTACCTTTCTTCATCTCACATTGGCCCCAAAGAAAACCCCGCATTAATTGTTCAAGATCATGAACAATGCGAGAGGGGAGAATAAACACAGGAGCCCAATAAATGTGCATAGAAAAAAGAACAAAAGTAATAAGTTGCAGCCTACCCTCAAAAAACAAATAATTTGTTCTTCCAATCAACAATACGATTTTGAAGTCTTTCCACGAGTACCTTAAAATCTCTATACAATAAATAGGAAGAGATTAAAGGAACACCAAGGTACTTGACAAGAAGAGTACCTTCTTCAAACGGCACAGAACTCAAAATTCCCACTTTAACCACGTGAGGAACATTACAGAAATATGCAGTACTCTTAGGAATATTAGGCACCAAACCTGAGACATTCTTAAACTCATCTAAAGCATCCATAATAACAGTTGTAGAAGTAACATCACCACGAGAAATAAAAATAATTCATCTACAAAACAAAGGTTAACAATCCTTTGGTTATCACAGTGGTAATGGTATTTCCATATTAGAACCTAGGGATGAGCAAAAGAACTAGAGAACCGAAATGGAACCGAGAACTGGATCGAAAACGAGAAGAACCAAACTAGATTTGAAGCCGATGGTTCCGGTTCTGGTTCTTGAGTTTGAGATTTTTTGGTTCTTGGGTCGGTTTAGTTCGGGTCCACCGGTTCCTAGTTCCGGAACCGAATACCGAGTACCGCTAAAAACATGTAATTTCCTTTACTTCACATGCTCAATACATTTCCGCTGCAAGATAAAAGTTAGAACTTCCATAACCAATGTAAATAAATAGGGAGACATAAAATTACCTTGCCTTAATTCACGGTTACCTCGAAACCAACCACGAATATCACCATTAATACAAACTAAATAAGAGGTACTCGTCACACAAGCCATAATCCATAAGACCATCTTAGGATGAAAATCAAACTCAACTAAGATAGTCTCTAAATACCGCCAATCAACAGTGTCATACGCCTTTTTAATGTCAACATTAAAGCACATCTTGGTGGTCCACTACTATGATGGTAATTGCGCGTAAGCTCTTGAGTTAAGAGAATGTTATCCAATATCTTACGACCCGGGACAAATGCAAATTTGTTGATACTAACCACATCACTAACGCCCCTTCAATATGACCAGTAATAAGTTTACTAATACATTTATAAAGCACATTACAACACAAAATGGGCCTATAATCATTAACTACAATCTTTACCTTGTCTGCTTCTCAACTTTATTATGTTATTGTTTTAAATGTTGGGCTAAAGCTTGTAACACTTCATGTTCGAAAGGTTTCGACTCATGCTCGCATGTTATTAAATAAATGGAAGATCCCAAGTTTGTGTATGGTCCAATATGGGAGCTCCATTTAAGAGTTGTACTCTTTTTCCTTCACCAAGGTTTTTCCCACTGGGTTTTACTTGGAAAGGTTTTTTAAGGAGGCAGTCTCATTTGGTGTATTACGCTCCTTATATGTTGCTACTAGATTGGCTTGGAGGCATTTACATTGATGCTTGGTATTCTCCGGAATGGCTTCCCATCATGGTTTGTTTGTTTCTAGTTGTTTGGCTCGTTGGTTATTCTTTGTTTCTAGTTGTTTGGTTTGTTGGTTATTTGTTTATAGCTAGAGTTGTCATCGTTGTGTGGCATGTCACAAATGATCAAGTGGTTTTCAAGTGTTTTGCTTGAGGTTAATGTGGTATTTTAACCACATTCCATTGTACTTAACTTTTTTGTGATTAATATACTTTACCAGGTAACCCTTTACCCTAAAAAAGATAATAACATACAACATTTTGATGCAATTAACATAATATACAAACCTAAACGGGTGAGATTTTCCATGTTGGTTGACGCGGCTACTCCAAAATAGAAATACGATAACCAAGTCTAATAATATCAAAACATAATCAATTGAAGTCTAAGATGACTAGGCACGATCTCCTTATAAGCTCATCTCTCAACCCAAACAATCCCCAACTCCTAGCTTAGATACACTTGGGAAAAGAAAATCTTGGTGAGCTTAAAAGCCAGTGAATGATATAACAATATAATAACAATGAAACCGGGCGAGAACAAAATAAGGAGCGTCAAACAATATATAAGGTGTATCAAAGGTATAGAGTAGAGTAAAAGGAAAGGTCAGTAATCCACCACGAGCCAACAAAACAAACCATATCATATCACAGTAACCATAGTAGCCAGTAGTAACCAATAGTAACCATTGTATTTGGAGGGGTGACCTCGGAATACCAAACCAATAGGAGGGGAGACCTCAAGTAACCAGTGGAGTGATCAGCTCCCAGAATGTGAAGACGTGTATTGCACACGACATCATTCACTAGATAAATCATATCATAACATATCAGATAACAGAACAAATCTAGGATGCATCCATACACCCCTGCAGAATCAATAATGGCCAAACATATATCTTGAGCTCATAATCATATAACAGAAAGGGACGGTGTAGAACATCACTCAACCACACTAGAGTCATGCCATTGGTGCATCAATGACACGGACATGGAACCCCCATGCCTAGTTAATGGCTCGGTCTCAAACTGACAGGTCAAGTAAGGTCATATCACAAGGGTTCATAATCAAAGGTTCAGATGTCAAAGGTTCATATCAAGGTCCATAGCAAAAGTTCATAATCAGAAGGTCCATAACAAAAGTTCATAATCAAAGGTCCATATCAAAGGTTCATAATTAAGTTCATAGCAAAGGTTCAAACAAAAGGGGTGCATAGCAGAGTCATAGGGAAGCCCTAATAAGAAGGCTCAGAGTAAAAGCATAACAATACAAAGCTAATATCAATGGATGTATACGAATCATGAGAAACCTTAAGAGACAAGGTCAGAATATATGTACCTTAACGCCAATGAAAAGAAAGCAAACGAATGAATGAACACGAAGACACAACGTCACATCTCCTTCAACGAATCTACACGGATTACGATTTGTTTAATACTTATTAGCTCATTTAAGTCATAACGGATTAATCGTATTAATATTTTTAGAGTTATAAGCGTATTTTCGTTTTTAGTAATGGACGGAATTAAAATACTTCAGGGTAATAATCATTAGTTAGCCAAAATTAAGGGTTACAAATGATAATGGCAAAATTAAATGCTTAATATGACAAATATCCTATTTTAAGGCTTTATTAGATCATACTTCAAAGTATAGGGTGTATTGTGTCATTTCAATATAGTTCAAGGTTTGCATGCGACAACATTTAAAGATGAGGGTTTATAATGCAATACAACTTAAAGAGTTTATTTACTTTGCAAAATTTCTTATATGTTAATAGGAAAACTACATGCTTCATATTACATCTTTTATGGACATGGTCGACTTAGATTCAAGCACGCTCATGATTCTTAATATTAATATTCTGGTGATAAGGTTTTAAAGGTACCATTTTGAGGGTCGTTTAAGTCCTTATTTGATCACTTTGTATCCGTTATTGCTTAATATCGTTCCTTTTCACTTTTTAGGTCTCGTGAAGGCAAAATTTGAAATGACACTTATTTGGACGAAGGCGCGAATATATGAAGAAAATGGCCAAAGTCGAAATCGAGACACTCACGATCATTTGAATGTAGAAAGCGCGGCGTCAGAGCTATTTTGACGCCGTCGTAGAATTGTTGTGACGGTCGAACTCAAAACTCGTGTTTTCAAGGCGGCGTCTAGTGTGAAAGAGTAGGCCGTCGCTACTCGGCGGCCTAGATGCGATCCGAGACGGCGTCGAAGTGAAGAGGACGGCGTCACGGACATAAGGTGACGCCGTCACAAGGTTAACGTGGCCAAGGCGAAACCCAATGGCGGCGACACGGCGGCGTCACTAAACATAAGGTGACGCCGTCGCAATTGTAATCTTATATATAGAATCCGAATTTTTGGTCTTTAGAAGAGTCTTTGGAGTAAAACCTAAAACCGAACCTAAGGTGTCTTGTACGGTATTTTAGGGTTTTAACCTATCTTACACCAAGATAAGTCTTTGCTTCATTAATTCAATTATGTCTTTGATTATTTGTGTGTATGCTTGCATGTTCTCCATATACGGCTAATTTATTTGTGTGTTTGCTTAGGAAGTATGAAACTTAATTATTAAATATTGATTGGTTGTTTCTTATCTTAGTTGATTAATGATCTAGTAATGCGATAGGTCATTCGTTGTGTATAATGCTTGATTCATCTTTGTGAACCCTAGAGTATGATTACACGAGTGATTGTAGTCTAAACCATCCGAAGCGCCTTAGAGTAGGAGTCTATAATCTCTAAGTGGATTTGTAGACAAGACCCTTTGGTAAGTTCAAAGAGTTGGGAGAAACGCATACCTACAACTTTAGAAACACAACGCAACTAGGAATAAGGCGTGACACTCAACCATCAATAGGAGATAATTAAGGAGTAATACAAACTAAGTAAACACATCTTTAAACTATCATACGAGCACACATTAATTATACATAGACTCCACAACCTTAGTTTAGATAATTAGATAATAGTAGAGTAATCGGTGAAATACCAACCCCAAATCCAATACCGAGATTCAGTACCTTTCCATTTTCATAAAATATAAAAGATAAAAATAATCTTCCTCAACCTTAACCTTAGCGTAGTAACTCCCTACTAGCATTCCTATTCCCCAGAGAACGATATCAATACCCGTGGCTTACCCTAATTACTACACTACAAGCGATTAGGTTCAACCGCCTAGGGTGTTATAAAACTTGCTCGAAGAAAGGAAGTTCCTTTGACCCCGAACGACGCGTGTAGCGTTATCAAGTTTTTGGCGCGCTGCGGGAATAGAATAGCTAGTTAGTAGTCCACCTCGTTTAGGTTTCTTTGCTTGATTCCTATCAAGTAAACTTTTCTCATTTTAGATTTCTCTTAGTCTATCCCCTTCTTCGTAACCTTTGTTCGTAATTCCATCACTTTTCATCATGGAAGGTGATAACCACTACCATTCATCAACATACCACCAAATGACCGCCAAGAGCCCGTACTCTTGGTGAATACTCAAGACCAAGCCACTTAGGCTATAGGAACACCATTGAGCTTCCCGACCAAGCCCAAACTACGGCCTGCGATCCGACACCATCCGGTTGGTGCAAAGCGGATGTGCATTCCATGGACTTCGTTCGAAGATCCAAATCGACATCTGAGGGATTTCCTCAAAATCGTCGATTCCATTGACCTTGATGCTACTACTCGGGAGACCACGCGCTTGCGTCTCTTCCAATTCTCTCTACGGGACCAAGCTAGTAATTGGCTTGAGCGACTTCCATGGCTCCATCTCAAGTTGGGATGATCTTACTTCGCTTCCTTGCTCAATTTTTCCCACGGAGAACTACTAAGCTTAGGCGAGACATCTTGACATTCCAATGACTCAAGGTGAGTCTCTTTACAAAGCATGGACTCGATTTAAGGAATTACTCCGTGAACTTCCACACCATGGCATTGATCTTTGGCTTCAAATCCAAATCTTCTATGATCATACCGATTTCATCACTCGACGATCCATTGATCGATTGCGGTGGAAGACTCGGCGACTTTAATGCGAGCAATCTTGGGATATCATAGAGAACTCGCGATCAAAACTACGAAGATTGGAGTGAATCTCCGAAACTCCGATTAACGTGGTTAATGCCATATCCACTCCTCACGAATCCTCCGATACACTCGAAGAGCAATTAAGTGCCATCGAGAGGAATTGATTATCGATGGAAAGGCGGAAAAGAGTACTGTACAAATTCCTCAAGAGATGGTCAAATCCGCCCACCCCACCAACCGCTCCCACCTCTTTCGGAATCTCCAAGTCGCGAGCAAAACCCAAGTTCCATAGGCGCTTGTTCTACTTCCCCAATACCACTTTCACCAAGCTTCAAAGATCAAATGAGGGAGTATATGGCAGCTCATCGAGAGATTAGCCAAATTTGAAGAGGAGGTTTATAGGCGAGAGAGGAAATGCAAGCAAAAATGAAAGAAATGATGGATTTGGTAATTGAATTTACCAAAACAAAGGCTCCCGAAAAAGTGCTCGTGAAGCAATGATTGCCCTCCCACTTCATTCGTAACGCCCGTTTCCATCATGCACGAGAATGCAAGGGTTGAGATGTGGAATCTTGAGGAAAGCACGAAGGATGAGTCCATGCCTAATGATGAACACGAGACCATTGAGTACTACCTTAAGCATGAAATTAACAAGAAAACCATTGCAAACCAAGTAAACAACTTTAGGTACAATGAAGTTCTTAGGGATGCTCTTGAAGGAAAGATGACGGAAGAAGAATACGATGCTTTACCTATGGAACCTCTGTATGAGTTGGTCATAAAAAACCGTTAACAAGAAAGCGAAACACCACGAGGGAATTTCGTGATACCGGTTAACATCGGTGACATGGACAATATAAATGCCTTGGCCGATCAAGGACCGATGTGAACATAATGCCATTGTCAATCTATAATAAGCTAACTAATGAGAAACCGGCAAAAACCGACCTTAGACTTTCCCTAGCTAATCATACTTATGTCCATCCGTAGGAATCATTTGTTGATGTTCTAATTGAGGTAGCTAACATCGTTTATCCGGTGGATTTCGTGATCATTGATGTTGAGGAAGATGAAAACGTACCTCTCATTCTTGGGACGCCATTCACGGCCACCGCCAAGGCAACCATTAAATGCGGAGAAGGCATCATGATACTCAAAAGCGGAAAGGGTACGCTAGAATACCCATCGTCCCACGATATCCTCTTAAGATCATGGAAATGATTCTTGGTGGAAATCGAAAAGCCCGGATAACAATGTTAAGAAGAAGAAGAATGAGCGGGAAAAAGGGCTTAGAGACTTTATGGTTCAAGGATTGTATGCGACATTATGGAAACACGATAAAAAGTTAGAAGCAATCCTACCTCATTACCTAAGGTACAAAAGGACCCTAAGGAATTTATAAAGGGAGAAAAGTGCTCTTGTATAGGTCTCGGATAAGGGCATTACGAGGAAGAAGCAAACCAAGATGGTTTGGGCCTTTCACGATTAAGGAGACCAATTTAAAAGATAAAACCGTAGCCATAATTGTGACATTGGCAAGGAATCCACGGTGAGCATAAAGCGTCTACACCCTTTCGATGAAGGAAAACAAAGAGTCAAGAGGCGGTGGTGAGAAAGCGTAGAGCACGACTATGAGTCTAGCTACAAGACTCTTAAATAAAGAAAAGCGCTTAGTGGGAGGCAACCCATGCTTAATTGTTTGCTTGTTAGTGTCATATATCTTTTATTAATTGTTTATCCTCATGTTTAAATTTGTAAAAATGCTTTAGTTTGTTTTAACCGTCTTAATTACATATAAAGGTATTTTACATAAGGGATAAGTGTAGGGAGGATTACACGTTTTCAAAAGAAACGTAAACATGAGAACAACAATTAATTAAAAGATATATATGTTTGTTTGTTTGAGTCAAATGCTTGTATCGAGTCATAATGGATGTTTTGCGAAATTTTTCCGATTCTAAAGATGTAAATTTTCCGAAATTTTTCCAGAAAATCGCAGACCGCTTTTTGTCGGGATAACTGACGGCGTCGAAGGAGTAAAACATCAGATTACTTTTTCTCGTTTCGATCTACTTAAAAATTTTGGAATTTTCGGTCTTAATTTTCTTAGAAATTCGTAAACATCCATTCCACAAGCATTATATCCTAGTTTAAATCGAGTCTTATATATATTATTACCGCCGATTTTACTGCGAAGGTTTCGTTTGTTTTCTTCAAGTGTGCGAGTTTAGTTTGTCAAGAAGAAGTTACAAAAGATTGGAAGGAGCTTTTCACGCATAAATTCTTCTTGAAAGAATTTAACCACCACTTTACACGGATCCTACCGAGCTAATCGGGGAGTATTAGTTTCTTTCGTTTTAATTACCTTCTTTTATCATAACTTTGATACTTTGGGAACATTGGGGACAATGTTCGGTTTAAGTGTAGGAGGGAAAATAAAGCGGAACTTTGAAACTATGCTTATCCTTGACTATTTGCTTTGTCCAATTGTGATTGTGTAATAAACCATGAGAAATGTCGGTTAGGGTAATTTTGGCACCAAATTTAAAATTTTTCATGACATATAAAGTGGGCCATTAGTCTTAACAAAAGCGTCTCATGGATAGGAAGTTATATGACTAGCACAAAAACCCTTACCACCCAAATTCCACCCAAAATGTGAGGATCGCCCTTAGATTAGTAGGAATAAAAGCATTCATCTTTAATGCTTAGAGTGTGAACCGGTAGTATAATAGATTCTAGAACTTGTTTTGTGATGCGTTCCGAGATCGCTAGTGAGACTACACTTGTGTAGTTAGGAATAACTAAATGATAAGAGGCATTAGGAAAACCCTTGTTTGATACTCGTAATATAATTACTTCTTCCACATCGGTTGAGTAATTCCCCACACCCTTTGCGTTGTACTCATCTTTAGTACACGATACCCTAGTTAACCCTCGAGCCTATCCTTTTCACGGTTCTCGTGATGTTTGATTTTCCGAATATCAATGAAGAGCATTGTTTACACCCCACCCCAAATATACACCCAAATCGCCTTAGCCTACCCTTATGCACTCACTTTTAGTGCAATTATTTGTTATCACCCCAAACCCTTAGTTCAATTATCTAGTTGCTTGCATAAGTTGCTAAGTCAAGTCATATCCTTTGTATACTGATTTTGGGATGATTGGGATTCATGGGAAAAGTTAAAGTTTATGAAATGACGGGAAGGGAGCGTTAAATTCAAATTCCCTTTGTTTACGTAATAATGTACCCCAAGTGTTTTGATCTTTTCAATTCGGGTCAAATTAGTGTTAGAGTAATAAAAACTCAAGTGTAGGGATATGCTTATAAATCCTAGTATTTTGATGTTATCTTAGAGGATGGTAGAGTAAAAGTGTATGAAAAAAAAAAAAAAAAAAAAAAAAAGAAAAAAAAAAAAAAAAAATAGAGTGAAAAAAAAAAAAAAAAAAAAAAAAACATACGGGCTACCATCCTACATCTATCCTTTAAATTTATGTTTTTTTATTTATTTCGATTATCTAGAGTTTAGAGTGTCGAGTCTTGGCTTAGCAACGCCATTCTTCATATGCGATTAACATAAAGATTTTTGACTTACCACCACTAAATAGCCTATCCCACCAAACCCTTATTTCCCTACCGTAAGCCTAACGTTACAACCCTTTAAAAGACCTCTTTGATAGTCTTTCCTAGGTGCTTACGCCAAAGCGATGGAGGTTTGATCTATTCTCGAGCCTATGGTAATCTATGTACTAGGACCGGTTAATGAGTGTTTATCTTCCATTTCCTATATTGTTATATTTCATTTATACACCGAGAGATGTGAGTATCCAAACACCCCATGTGAGGTGCTAGTATGTAATTCCGTGCTTGTTATGACTTTTTTGGGGCTTATATGTGTTGTGGACCGCTTTGAATTAATCTTGAATGACCCCAACTTATAAATTAATTGGCTAAAAGCACATTTGCTTGAGGACAAGCAAATAACAAGTGTAGGGATATTTGATAAGGTTTTAAAGGTACCATTTTGAGGGGTCGTTTAAGTCCTTATTTGATCACTTTGTATCCTTTATTGCTTAATATCGTTCCTTTTCACTTTTTAGGTCTCGTGAAGGCAAAATCTTTGAAATGACACTTATTTGGACGAAAGGCGCGAATATATGAAGAAAATGGCCAAAGTCGAAATCGAGACACTCACGATCATTTGAATGTAGAAGGCGGCGGTGTCGGGAGCTATTTTGCGACGCCGTCAGAGGGTGTTGTGACGGTCGAACTCAAACTTCGTGTTTTCAAGAGGCGGCGTCTAGTGTGAAAGAGTAGCCGTCGCTACTCGAGACGGCCTAGATGCGATCCGCACGACGGAAGGCGAAGAGGACGGCGTCACGGACATAAGGTGACGTCGTCGCAAGGTTAACGTGTGAGCGAAACCACAATGGCGGCGACACACGGCGTCACTAAACATAAGGTGACGCCGTCGCAATTGTAATCTTATATATAGAATCCGAATTTTTCGGTCTTTAGAAGAGAGTCTTTGGGTAAAACCTAAAACCGAACCTAAGGTGTCTTGTACAGTATTTTAGGGTTTTAACCCTATCTTACACCAAGATAAGTCTTTGCTTCATTAATTCAATTATGTCTTTGATTATTTGTGTGTATGCTTGCATGTTCTCCATGTCCGGCTAATTTATTTGTGTGTTTGCTTAGGAAGTATGAAACTTAATTATTAAATATTGATTGGTTGTTTCTTATCTTAGTTGATTAATGATCTAGTAATGCGATAGGTCATTCGTTGTGTACTTAATGCTTGATTCATCTTTGTGAACCCTAGAGTATGATTACCGAGTGATTGTAGTCTAAACCATCCGAAAGCGCCTTAGGTAGGAGTCTATAATCTCTAAGTGGATTTGTAGACAAGACCCTTTGGTAAGTTCAAAGAGTTAGGGAGAAACGCACACCCTACAACTTTAGAAACACAACGCAACTAGGAATAAGGCGTGACACTCAACCATCAATAGGAGATAATTAAGGAGTAATACAAACTAAGTAAACACATCTTTAAACTATCATACGAGCACACATTAATTAGACATAGACTCCCACAACCTTAGTTTAGATAATTAGATAATAGTAGAGTAATCGGTAGAAATACCAACCCCCAAATCCAATACCGAGATTCGTACCTTTCCATTTTCATAAAATATAAAAGATAAAAATAATCTTCCTCAACCTTAACCTTAGCGTAGTAACTCCTACTAGCATTCCTATTCCCTAGAGAACGATATCAATACCCGTGGCTTACCCTAATTACTACACTACAACGATTAGGTTCACCGCCTAGGGTGTTATAAAACTTGCTCGAAGAAAAGGAAGTTCCTTTGACCCCGAACGACGCGTGTAGCGTTATCAACGGCCAAGTAAACCCGTATTATGATTGACCTCCCGACCCGTCTATCCTGACATACCTTTAAAACTTTAAATGACTCACCCAATAATCCCGCGATCACCCTCGAAGTTACCCCCCACAAGACCATGAATAACGACAATTGTTAGTACTTGACTGAGTTAGTTCTCATGACCATGCGCATGCAAAAGAAATCACATAACTCATTCAACACTCACACAAGACAACTTATCACATGCCTATAATTTGAACCTAGCATGACCATGCACACAAACACAACTCGCATACCATCATACGACCAAATTCCGATCCGACTCTCAGGCACACACCAACGACTTCACAGCCTCAAACATTGCTCAAGACCCAACCCACATTCGACTCAACTAATTTACATCATAGCCCACATGAATCAGCTCTTGACTCTTTTTCAAAATTAGCCTATACACGTTTTCAATACACCATGCAAACACATATTATTCATGCTCATGACCTTCCTTAAATCTCACAGACCCAACGTTGTCATACCATTCACACGCGCCACACAAGTATTACACCAATCACATCAAAATCAAACCTTTACATACATAAACATGGGTTGAATTAGTAGAGGTCAAAACATATTTACATTCACATGCAAATGGTCGACATAAGTTTTACCATTTAACACTTTGCGTAGCCATATTATATATGATTCATATGACCTTGTTTTATCATTTTATGTGATGTTATCTTGATTTTATATACATGCGCATGGATGAAAACACCACACGACACCAAAAAGAATCAAAGAAGAAGAGAGACGGAATAGAAATTTTGTTACCCTTGTAGCGCGTATACGAGGAAGAAAAACAAGGACTATAGCAACGAACCACGCCTCCTTTTTGCTCTTGTAACACACGACCAGGAGCAAGTAAAAGCCCACAAAAAACAACCAATCTTTCGAGCCAATAACCCACGATCACGTATGAACCTACTTTTGAGCTCCTTGTTGTCGACAGAAAGTGGGAAAAAGAATTGTCGTCACTTTTGTGTTTCTATGGTTTTGGTGTGTTTATTTGAATTGAGATTTGGAAGTTATAAATTATAGGGTGATTGAGAAATAAATGGAAAATATATTGAGAGTGGGGCGTGTAATATGGGACAATTTGGAAGGTTTCATGAAGACCAAATCAGTATTGTATTAGTTACCTTATTTGAAATGTTGTAGGCTACAAACAAGGAATAAAGGGTGATAAATGGGGCGTCTAAGGGCCTAAAATAGGGGAGGGGAGATCATTGCCAAATTCAATTTTATTTACTTATCATGTTTGATTTTGTGTTAATTTTTTTAGTTAATGTGTTAGTAACTTTGCACATAAAATGGCTCAAATAACTTATGTTATGTGTCATATTTATTTTTGTAGAATATAGTGTAAGTTGGTCATTAATCTGTTGCATAATTCATTTACGAGTTAAGTGTTAAGCGTAGTTAACGGGTTTGACATATTTTACAAATATTACACTGAGGGTAGAATGGTCTTTTCACATGTTTTAAATTTTCAGGGTTTTACAACCGAGAAGATCATTCAAATCAAGGATAGACTTAAAGCTGCACGCGATCGTCAGAAGAGCTATGCTGACGACCGACGAAGACCCCTAGAATTCCGTGTCAGTGATCATGTGTTACTCAAGGTGTCACCTTGGAAAGGTGTTGTACGATTTGGAAAGAAGGGCAAGTTAGCACCCAGATATGTAGGAACTTTTGAAATCACTGAAAGAATCAGACCGGTAGCTTACCGACTACGATTACCTCAAGAGCTAAGTGGCGTTCATGATAAGTTCCACGTGTCGAACCTTAAGAAGTGTCTTGCTGATCAGACTTTACACGTACCATTGGAAGAGATCCAGATAGATCCTAAGTTATACTTTGTAGAGAAACCTGTTGAAATCTTAGAGCGTGAGATCAAGAAGTTGAAGCGTAGCAAGATCCCAATAGTTAACCGTTGGGACTCAAAACGTGGACCTGAGTTTACTTGGGAATGAGAAGATCAGATGAGACTTAAGTATCCACACTTGTTTGACGATAGTACTAGCTGAATTTTAAGGACAAAATTCTATTAATGGGGGTAGACTATAGCAATCGCAAATTTTCAGGTCATTACTCAACCTTAAGCTCAAAATAATCAATTTTCTAAGTTTACATGTTTACGTTAATGCATGATTTTAAAGTTAGATTGCACACGTCTCGTTTCGGCACAACCAAGGTCTAATAAACGTTTTAATAATATTTCTTTAAATTTTGTGGAATATTAGTCGTGTTTATACTTCGTTTTCATGGAAATTTTATTTTAAATGCAATGGTTCAAATCTTGAGTCCGAAATCAATCGTGATCGAGCCTGAATGGGTCCCACTCCATAGGATTATAAAAGGTTACTAAATTTTCAGAATTTACCCCTATCTTTAATTTACACAGCACGCCCCCTATTATCACAAATTGGCGAGTTTGGTCCTTCATGGGAAATAAAAGAGAAAAACTAGGGTTTTGGCCTCATTTGTACACATACACTCACTGGAAATTAAGAACTCCGGCGCCATCACGTTTTCCAGCCAAAAATTCTGGCCACCCCACTCTTGCTTCTGTCGCAAAGATCGAGGCATTAGGATCGCTTCTGGAGAGTTTTAGACCAAGTGGAAAACTGTATTACTCATGTTTTGGATACCACCGCCTCTCACCACCATACGCCACCACTCAGCGTTGCGTGCTACCACCACCTCCCTCTCTTCTCTCTCGTTGGTAAGAACACATGCGCCTTTATCTTTTATTTTCTTCATTTTATTTGATACCCTAATCGGTTTCATATAAATCCTAACGGTTTTTATAATAAAACTAATATAAAACCTTATGTTTTGAAACAAAAACGTGTGGATCTAAACCCTTTTAACCGTAAATCGTTTGACTCGTTTCGAGTCACTTGACTCATCCGATTCAACTCACGAGTTGAGTTGACTCGTAGCTTATTTGTAATTATTTTGTATTTATTTGTTATTGAGGTTATAATTGTCCGTGCGTATTTACTTTTGATGTTTGGTATTGATTGGTAGCGTTTTTGTGGTTAACATTTTTGTTAATACAAATAAGCCGTAAAAATGTTTATTTATATTTTACGGTCTTCTAATGTTTTGTCGATAACAAACGTAAAATCATTTTAACGAAACAAATAAAATTCGTAAATGGTTTGTGCCAATAGTTTACTAACACACTTACGTTTTCATATAAAACACTAAACAAATAATAGTGCTTTCATGAATTAGTAATGCACATGTACAACAACTAGTGTTTACATATTGGGTAGATATATACATTCTTAGTATGTATTATAATGGGTAATAGAATGGTTAGAAGTTTAAGTATTTAACCCATTGACTTAATACATTGAATGTAGTTGGGTAAAACCCAAAAGTCCTTGACCCATACCCATGGATCATAATCCATAACCCATGACCCATTGCATGACATCATGCATAAGTCATAATGGGTATTATCCATGACCCATGGAGCTAACGCATAACTCATTGACTAGATGCATTGCATCTTCTAGATACATTGTATCTACTTGGATACCCATGGTCCAAATTCTAGGACCCATGACCCATAACCCATGGGTAAAGAGGAGCGTCTCACGGATCCCTAGTATTACACTAGACGGATCCCTCAAGCAAGGGATCCGTGGAACAATAGCATATTAACGGGAAGAAATACGTGTTAGTCATTGTTGATGATTACTCTCGGTTTACTTGGGTTAAGTTTATAAGGTCAAAGGATGAAACTCCAGATATCATCATCAAGCTTATTAAGCATTGCGAGTTCGACTTAATAAAACTGTCAGAATTATTCGAACAGACAATGGAACTGAGTTTGTTAACAAAGAACTAAGTCAGTTTTGGGAAAGCATTGGAATCAGCCATCAAATAAGTGTTCCACGTACTCCTCAACAGAATAGTGTAGTTGAAAGACGAAATCGGACTCTTGTGGAAGCCGCAAGAACTATGCTGATCTACTCAAAGGTTCCAATGTTTCTCTTGGCTGAAGCCATTGCCACTGCTTGCTATACTCAAAATCGTTCCCTTATCCACACCACTCATGGAAAAACTCCATACGAACTAGTCCACAATCGAAAACCTGATCTCTCTTTCCTTCATGTGTTCAGTGCTTTATGCTATCCAACAAATGACGGTCAAGATTTAGGTAAACTAAGAGCTAAGGAGGACATTGGAGTTTTTGTGTGGTATGCACCAAAACCGGAATGGTTACCGAATCTACAACAAAAGAACCCAAGATATCATGGAAACTATTCACGTCACGTTCGATGAGCTATCTGAGCAAAACGCTCCTGGACAATCTAGTTCAGGACCCGAATCTCAACATTTATCTAGTCCTATCAGTTCTTCTCGAGTGCAGCACACAAAAGCAGAGAACGTGGGTAGGAGGCCGAAGGCAGATCTTGAGGAGCATACAAAGCCATCTCCAAGGGAGAAATCACTCCCTAACGATAAGCTTTAGCAATTTATCATTTCTTTTACTTTCAATTCATGTATTTTGATATGTTAACATTGAATCGATTGTTTCAGTTAATATGAGCGGCTAAGCACCTCTGGTGCTAGCCTAGTTTTGATTCCTTGATTGTTTTGTTTATGTTTACATTTCTTCCGTATAATTGTTTCTAGTGTTTGCATGCATAGTTTGTTGGTAGCTACCCTTGTTTCGTGGCTTTGAATGGCGGTAGTGGCTAGTTACTTAGAGATATGACCAATGACCCTAAGTAGGTAGACCGAGTGGGAAGGGTAAGAATTGGCCAACCGACCCTTCTTCGCTTGTGCGATTTGACCAACTGATCACTTACTGTTTGGCTTAACTTAAGAAGTTAGGGATGAGTGTTTAAGATGCTAGCGCCTGGGAACTCATTGTTATGAATCTTGCATGTAGTGGAACAAAATGACTCAACTTAGGGGACTAAAAACAGATGTACTTTCAAGGGTAGTAGGCTAAACCATTACCACGAGGTAGAACCATACCTATCATCTTGAGGTCTATCATTTGCTCTTCTTCAATTAACATGGATTGCAAAACAGAATCATTGGATTCATGAGAACATTTATGAGGGGATTCACACCTGTGATCCTCAGTGATTGAATGGTCAAAATATCACAGTGTGTTGATTTAATTACCCATTGTATCATTTGGTCTTCTTCAATTAACATGGTTATCAGAAATGCAGCTTTGACATCCTTTTCTGATAACCATGATAGAGTGAGGGAATGGTATTGAGTACTCAATAAGAGATGGTTATCATTTGGTCTTCAATTAACATGGTTATCATGGTTGTCATATGGACTTTGGTTATTTATTTACCAATGTATAATATCGGTGGATTTAGCTATGTTGATACTATACCGCAAGAAGAATAATTTCACTGTCAACTTACGGTCTATTATGCCCTATTTCCACAAATCATACACAACATTTTTCAGAATTCAAAAGGTCGGGAATGCTTTGTGTTAATATTTTTTACGTAGGGACCACTTTCATTCGAAGTGCCTCATGTGTATGATCTTTATAGGGTCCAAAGAACATGAGTCATCGGTTTGATAGGCTATTTTATATATATATATATATATATATATATATATATATATATATATATATATATATATATATATATATATATATATATATATATATATATATATATATATATATATATGTACAATCCAAGAGCGATTTCTACCACCTTCTTGGGATATCGTAATTGTTTGTGGAGGTGCGATGATCATTTTTCCTGACAATGTTTTGGTGGCGCTTTGTGTTTCCTAAAAGATGAAATGGTACCTGTAACAAGTAACGAGTAACTAATTACTGTACTTAATAATGTTTGTATGGTGGTTGTTTACAGTCTGCTTAGTAAGTAACTGAGCACGCTATTAGCTGCATGTCAAAATTAATATTTCTTGGTCTGAGTCGAATTAACAGGTCTCTAACCTGAACCATCATCCGAAAAGAAGATATGTGTTATTATCGAAAGAAGCAGTCATGTGAAGTAGCAAAGTATGATAATCAACAAAATAATACTAGTAATTAAATTTTTTATAAAATTGGATACAGTGTGTTTGTGGGTCAAGTTGTAACATAGTGGAGTAGTACGTACCTTATCTTGTGGAGTACACTTGCAATTTCCACCATTCTAGCCAACTGCAAATCATTTCCGGCAACAACATGTTTTTCCTCTTTAGTCGATTCCACCCCTGCACATGGCAAAGACATGTTCACGTGGGTCTTGGTACACATAGTACCTTATCTTGAGAGTACAGTTGCAATAAAAAAACCATGTTATTGAAGAAGACAAAAGACTGTTGAGGAAAACCATAATCACTATTTGTATGTCAACATAACACATGGTTCAATAGTGATATAAAGGAATAAAGGAATTGCAGGGGAGAAAAATCATGTACAAAACCACACGGACCATAAGGAATAAAGGAACTAGTGTTTAAGGATATGGCCCAATATGTGCTTATTATACACATTACCAATGATAGAATATTGGTAGGTAGACCTCCGATGAAACACTCAAGGTTGATTAGTATAAACATCATTCTGTAAGAAGGATTATCATTGGTGGTTCTTCCTCATGGAGACGGGGTATAAGGAAGTCTTGACATTAAATTGCAGACTGAAGAAATATCCACTCTTCTTTCCTGATTGGCTGCGCGTACTTTTGAGAGCTACCGAGCACCGGTTGACGGGACGGTTACCAAAAATATTGTGTTTTCAAAGTTTTCTTAAATATAAAAACCCAAAAAGATTTTCCTTTTGAAAATTTGTTTTTCCTTTTATGTTTTCTATTTATCAAAACCCAAAAATAATCTTCGATTTCCTCTGAATGTTTAATTCTTATCTCCTCACCCTCTAATTTGTTTAATTCTCCACAATGCTCAATTTTTCACCTTTCGATCCCCATGATCCTCGGACCATGGAGGATTTCTATCGTCCATCACTTATCGGTCGAGGAGGACCGATCGTTCCGGGAACCAAGTTTAGATTGAAAAATCGTATGGTTCGTCTTCTTCGACAACATTGCCAATTTCATGGAGGAGGACCGATCGTTCCGAGAACCAAGTTTAGATTGAAAAATCATATGGTTCGTCTTCTTCGACAACATTGCCAATTTCATTGAGCTATGTGAGGTTATACTACTCTCAAGATTAGGTCCGTGAGGTTATACTATGTTTAAACACTAGTTCCTACCAATATTCTATCATGTACAGAAATCATGGTCCGAGTGATGACATACAAAAAGGAATAAAGGAACTAGTGACCAGGTACACTGCCCGTTAGTGTTAAGTCGTCATCATAGTGTAAACACAAAGAGGTTTGATTAAGAAATCATATCAGAATGCTATTCTTCGCTCATCCATCGGAGAGAGGAAATGCAGCTTTGACATCCATTTAGCCTGCTAATTACAGTGTTACACAATATAACTAAAAACACAAAAGAAGGAAAATTTGCTTAGAGTCTCGTTTCACATATATCTATCCAGTTTGAACGTGTTTTTGAGCTACAGGGTTTAAACATACCTATCCTTACCGTGTTTAATGATTGTACACATTTGTGTAACATCATAAAATCAACCAAAAGTAGAGGAAACATTATAAGAGATCAACTGATGAACACATTGCAGCCAAAGCTTGATCAATTGAACGCATTACAATCTAAACTTGTTTGTGTGTCTCTATAAAAACAATGATGTAACACTTTTTTATACGTACAAAATTGTTTATCTTATAAAGCAAAAGGTTAGGTTCGAAATATGAACTTTTTGTTTAATCTAATCCAAAAATAGCATACATGAGTTGTTTTATGTAGTTCCAAAGTAGTTAAACTCGTGGGAAGTAATTTTGATGTGTTATATCCAACGAACGAGTAAAATTTTGGGTTCATTTTTCATACTTCAAGGATCAGAGATCGTTGTAGTGTTGCTTATGTCGACTTCAAGGAGGCCGTGAGTGTTGCTTATGTCGAGCGTGCAATTGTGACGTTCAATCACTAGGTTATGGTGTTTGTACTTTGTAGCTCAAGCTCAAAATTTTACATGAGAACAATCACCATAGTTGTGAAGTCAAATTATGGGATTGAATATGCAATACAAGTATTTAATTTGAGTGATGACATACGAAAAGGAATCAACATGTCTAGATAATCCTATATAAAGTTTAAAGGAGTATTCTAGCATTTATGAACACTACTTTAAGTTTCATGAATGAAATTATTCAAATATAAAAATAGACGAAGAAAACTGTTTTCAGGGATCTTCACATATACTTACAAAAACACCCATTGTGATGCTAACTTGTTTCGACCCATTTTATCAACCCATAACATAGACGAATATGAATCCGGAGCTCAAAGATAAGAAGAAATTTAACTCTAGTGAATTACTATTTGGCAAGCTGGTTACAACTTTATGTGATTTATCTGATCTATACCATGTGAGAATTATTGAAGATGCTAACGTTATAAAAGAAAAAAACAACATTATCAAAAGAGATAAGACTCCTACCAATTCAAGTAACCATGTGAGAAAATTTCCTATTTAACTGAGACAAATGTATATCCAGGATAATTTTCTTTATCTATACATAAAAGTAAAGTTTAAATTTCATAGCTGGTTCAAATGTTTTCTAAGCAAAGGCAATAAATTTGATATCTTTAAGCTAGTTATACTCGTTTTGCATTTTCTAGGTGAAAATGGAATGTTATTTGAACCCCTTTCTCTATGCATTATAATGCTTCTTCACAATTACACACACGCACATACAAAAAAAGAAAAAAAATGTTCTAGTCCAAAAATTTGCTAACTTAAAATTTTATGTAGCAAAACATTTAGCCTGCTAATTACAGTGCTACACAATATAAGTAAAAACACAAAAGAAGGAAAATTTGCTTAGAATCTCGTTTCATATATATTTATCCAGTTTGAGCATGTTTGTGAGCTACGGGGGTTGACTAATATTTGAGTCTAAACTTCATATTTGGTAGGTGTGACTGTTATAACATATTTTCTCATACATCTCTGTTCACATTGTTCTAAAATGAACCACACTTACTATAATTCTAGAATTCTTTGATTACTTGATTCTCGTGGTTGTAGTTACAAAAGTTTATTAGATAGGATTACTATGATGACGACTTAACAGGTAAAGCTTCTTTATTGGATATGATTTATGTTTTGTTACATAGTCTACTATAGCAAAAGTGTAGTCAATCTTCCTTATAAATAACCCCTTCACACACCTCCATTTCATCAAAAAACAACTCTCTCTCTCTCTCTCTCTCTCTCTCTCTCTCTCTCTCTCTAGACTTCCATTTCATTTCATGACCCGTTTGGTTCCTGTTTTGGCAAACAGTGACCCGTTTGGTCCCAAGTCCCCCTGTTATGCACAACTGTCATTAAATCGTGCGTTATGAAGTTACTAAAATGCCACTTATTAAATTTTTTCTATTTCCACCAACGAATCTGTGGAAAACGTAGAGGGGGTGAATACGTTTTTGTTTCAAACTTAAAACTTTTGTATCAAATATAGTATAAACCATTGCATTTGCTAATCTCGACGCGAGGATGCATTTAACGCATTACGGCATGTAAGGCCAACTCCTTAATATCACATAAGATTTTGCAAGATTAATGGTTTATTATAAATCAAGTTTCACCATTATTAGTCCGGTTTGTTTTACTTGATCAAGCGTGTCATAATATATAAAGTGTTAAATATAGTTTAAGACTATATTAATACATGTGGTTCCATTGTTACAAATGATAGACACACTATGATATTTTCCTCACTACATCCGACCAGGTACACTGCCCGTTAGTGCATTAGGTAGGCCATAGGTAACAAAACATAAATCATATCCAATAAAGGTTTTCTTCAATAACATGGTTTTCATCAATAACATGGTTTTTTTATTGCAACTGTACTCTCAAGATAAGGTACTATGTGTACCAAGACCCTAATCTTAGTGTCATCATTGAGGAACTAGCTTATTATACACTAATCAACCTGGTCACTAGTTCCTTTATTCCTTTTTGTATGTCATCTCTCCCCTGCAATTGTGTACCAAGACCCTAATCTTCAATAAAAAAACCATGTGTTTATACTATGATGACGACTTAACATGTAAAGCCCCTTTATTGGATATGATTTATATTTAGTGACATCAAAGGAAAAGACATATAATGATGTAACAATTGACCATTTAAAAATACCCACTCTATCATGGTTATCATAAAAGGATTAACAAGGATATCTCAGATATTTGCAATCCAGTTTCTTAACAAGTGTTGTATCAAATGGTCAAAATATCTCTTTTGCTTAATCAGTATTATACACAGTATCGCGTTCTTCAGCAGAGGCAGAATATCGATCGGCCATTTCACCTTTCAAGGAATCCGGATTTGATCTAATAGCCTTTTCAGATGCGGACCACGCAGTGATCAAGTTCTGACAAAAGTACATCCGAGGAGCACAATTTTGGGTGAAAATTTGGTAAGTCGGTCTTCAAAGAAACAAGATTGTTCGCACTTTCAACCTGAAGCCGACTATGTGTCTCTATCTGCGTGTTGTGCTCAAGTTCTATGGATGAGAACACAACTCACGATTATGGCTTTACTCGATAAAATATCTATGTATTGTGACTCGAATAGTGCCATAGCCATCTCATGCAATCCGCTCATCACTCAAAGACTAAGCATATCCGTGTTCGCTACCACTTCATAAAAGAGCACGAGAAGAGGTCTTGTTGAATTATTCTTCAGAAGATAGATTACCAACTCGCCGATCTATTTACTAAAGCCCTTCCAAAAGAAAGGTTTGAAAATTTAGTTCGATTTAATGGAATGCAAAGCCTAACCCCGAGGAGTTAGAACGTCTTCCCGAATCTTCTTGAAATGATTTTCCAAAAGCTTCATCAGTAAATATTTTTGAAAAACAAAATATAAAATTTGAAAACGAAAAAAGCTAAATATAAAATATAAAACTTTCAAAAATACAAAATAATATAAAATAAAAATCCAAAATATTCTTCTCACGATATGTCTCGATAATCGATATTATGTACGTTTCTAGAAATGTCATTCAACAATGATACGGACATGTACGGATGCTCGGCGAGAGTTATTTAAATGTTTTCTAAAACATGTCGTTCTCGAAATTTCTTCAAAAATTGGCTTTCGTATACTTGATGCGAAACCCGTACCAAAAATGATGAATTTTGATTATTTTCAAATCAAAACTCGTGTTTTAAAGAAACAATCTAGTGTACGCTCAAGGCACTACATTTAAAAGCGGTGAGAATCATCATCATCTTGAGCACCTTTTTCAAGATTGTTCAAAAGATTTTCAAAATCTTTCAAAATATTTTGTGCTCAAGATAACTCCCTCCAAACCCTTTATTGATTATGCTTTATTGAAGGGGGAGTATAAAACCAAAATGTTCCGATTTCATGCTTAAATCAAATCCGTTTGTCTCTCCAAAAGTTTCTAAAAATGTTGTTTAATCTGTTGATATAAAAAATATCATCAATATGCTATTTTTGAGGGGGAGAAGACGTGATTAAAATGTGATAAAAAAGGTTTGGGTTTTATATCAGACGGGTTACCCAACTTTCCCACTCTGTTCGCCTAAGTTACCAAACTTTCATTTTGTTCACTTATGTTACTGAACTTTAGTTAAGCATTCAACCTCCATTTTTCAGTGTAATCAAAGTAACCCAAATGCATTTGTTTAGGTAAGTTAAGTAACCCAAATGCATTTTGTTAGGTAAGTTAAGTAACCTAAATGTATCATTTTACAAATTCAGTAACCTGAATGTCAACTCCGTGTAGTCCAATACCCAGTTTGCACAAAAAAAAGTTTGGTAACTTAGGCGAATAAAGTTGGAAAGTTAGGTAACCTATCTGTCTATAAACCCAAAAGTTTTAATGATCGTTGTTTGAATCTCAAAAGAGCTCGACTCAGACGGAACCAATGAATTGACGGGAAATCAAAGTCAATAAATGTACCATCTCGAGAAACTTGTGATAGACATGCACTTTCATGGGTCTAACCTTCTTTTCAAGAAGAGTTTACAACTTCAAGTTAGTTATTAGAGCTAGTTGTCACTAAAAACTGACAATGAAACTCTTTAACTAAGCAACGTAACCGTGTCTCGTGGGGAATTGTCTATCATGAGCTGATCAATTCAAATAGTGCGAACTCTACCCTCATTGTGTAGATTTAAAGTAAAACAATATAAGCACATGTGAAGGGGGAGTGTTTCTGAAAATGCAAAACTCTCGAAGTGTCCCAAACATGTTTTCATTCATAAACAGTTTGAGAGATTTTCAAGAAAATGGTTTTATGGCAACAATAGGATAGTCATGGAGTTATAAGGTGACTAAGGATAGGAAATCCGTCCTATGATACGCCAGAGCCGGAGGGATCTACCCAAGGACAATACCCATAGTTAGTATTAGAAGTCCTTAGGTATGATTGAAAAAAGGAGTAATGTGAGAAAGGAGAAAGAAGGGGTTGAAGAATTAAAAAGAAAAGTAAAAGAAAGGGCCTAGGATATGTAGAAATTTTGTGTTCATTATAAAGTTCACTGAATTTCTCCTTAGCAGGCATACTACACTTTCTTTCACGTTATTGTGGCCCAACGTTTTTCTTGTTATTTGTTTTTATGTTTTAGGATATGGGTATAATTCTTAGCCTTTCATTAAGTTTTTTTCTTTGTTATAGGACTCTTAAATATAGTATTGAAATGCATATGGACAATGGTACCATAATGTATCATAGTTGTCACTTGGACCTTTTATATATATCTAATAAAAAAAAGTTGCATGTATGTCCTTTAAAGTTTATTTTAAAACATTTTTTGTGTTCTCATGAAATTTGGGGACCATTTAACCCTTTAGGGTGAACTACATAAATAGTCCCTTGATTGGCAAATATTGCATCAACCACTATGAAAATATAAAGTTCCACTAATCATCCTTAGTTTTGTAGAAAAGAACTCTTAGTCCTTTGGTTATCACATGGTCTCTCATTAACCGTGTAAATTCATCCTTTTAAATCGAAGAGTTAGTAAAATATCACAGCGTGTCTATCATTTGCACAATGTTCGGATGAACAACCTCGCTCATTATCACACTTGAATGGTCAAAATATCACAATGTGTCTATCATTTGGTCTTCTTCAATTAACATGGATTGCAAAAGCGTAATCATTGGATTCATGAGAACATTTATGAGGGGATTCACACCGTGATCCTCGGTGATTGAATGGAAACTCCGCCAGGTCAACATCAAATAGCCCTAACAAAGAAGTCACTTGGTAACCTTGTGGGTTACGCTTAGTGTTGTCTCAAGCGGTCTCGATCGTGGGGTGATGCTTTGGTGTACCTCGACTCACTGAAGCTGTAGATGTACTTGTACATCGTGTTATCCTACTTGAGGACTCAGGTTCATGAACGACCTTTGCTAGAATTAGAGATGTGTTTTCACACTATGTCGTTAACACTCGAGTTCGAACTTGTAAGTCTGGAAATCCCGCTAAGGAGATTCCATTCAAAATCGAGTCACGAAGATGTGGGTCATTACTTGAACTTGTTCAATGTAATGCCAACTATCCCTCATGGGATTCGGATGGCTGATTCGCCCGACCAAGGTGAATGGAATCAAGACATTCATCAGAAGAACAATCGTAGTGGTCAATTCTCTAAGAAACTATCACAATTATCGATTGGTGTTTTTCACTAACCAATTCTTATGTTTTCTTCTTATGGATGCTCCTGGGAGGAATTATCGTGTTGATTCTCCTCATGCTCATACCAACAACAACACAAATGAAGTTCTCTCGAAAGGCAACACAAAATTCAGAATGATTCTTCATCAAAGTTAAAGATGAAGTGATTGTGGTAGAACCCTTTGCTAGTTTAGACAGAAAGTTGGCTAAAAGAGGCAATGCAGGTAGTTATATAAAGACCTAGATCCTTTCTTTGATATGGATGCTTGATTGTGATCACTTGAGGACAAGTAATATTGAAAAAAGGGAAGACATTGATATGAATCATAAATTAAAGTCAACAAAGTCAAGATAAATGGTCAAACCAAACTTTAATTTCATTTTCATTGTATAGATACACAACTAGTTCTAATTCGAAATTCTTCTTTGTAAAACACAACATCGATCCAACAACAAATCCTTCCTTCTCCAATTTGAAGTTCTTCTCTTGTTCTTGAATTTCTTGTTATTGGGTGGTTCTTCTTCATTTCACTCGCTGATTTCTGGAAGAACAACTGGTACATATCAAAACTCAACCTCTTTTTGCACCCGTTTACATGCGATTGGTGCTTCTATTATTATATCCCCAATTATATCAAACAACAATGGTATGATTAAAAACATGTTGTAAGTTAGATATCAACTTTCTCAACCCACCGCGAGACCCGTTTGACCCGGATCCATTTAGACTCGTGCTCTGAATGACCCGTTTAGACCCATGATCCGACTCGCTCATTTTGCCACTTATAAGAGAAGAACCATTTCTCCAGCTTGATAAGAGAAGAAGAAAACAATATTTAGAAAAGAACGTATGTAATAGTATACGATTATATATGAAACAAAAAGTTGTTATGTCTATAGAGAAACGTTTTTGTTGGGCTAGTTAGTGTAAGACTTGTTTTATGTTTTGAATCCCACATTGGTTGGAGGAATGATATTTTTCTTCCTTATATTCTTTAAGTGTATATATTTGTGACAAGTTGCAATAAACATTACGTTGTTGTCCTAGCCTCTTATTAACCGATTACAATTGGGGTGATAGAAGACTGGGATGATAATTAATGTAAAGTAACAACTTTTTGTCAATTTAAGTAAAGTATCTTTTTATATACATGTTGTTAGCTTATGATGAAACCATCTTTCTATATATGATGTTTGCTTATGATAAATATGATATTAATTATAATTGACTTACTTATGAATAATATAATTGAACTAACACTCATCAATATTATACAATAAATTTTCTTGGCATTTATCTTAAAACAAAGATAAAAAGGATGAATTACACTTGTTCCTAAAACAAATAACCAAGAGAAAAACATCTAGAAATAGTCACTTGAAGAAATCGGTAATCGGTAGTCTGCTCACTAAATTAAGAAGCCTAAAAGTAACGATATTTTTATGCCATTTTTCACGTTGTAGAACTATACATAGCATAAGAATGCATAATGAAACATCAGAAGTTTTTAGAACTGTTCAAGTTTAAAGAAGTATAAGCTTTTAACCATTAATTTGTAAGCAACAGAATGTAGGGAGCTACTATATTTATGCATTTGGGCTAGTGACACGATGATTTATCATAGTTGTCACTTGCCCTTTTATATGTGTTCAACAAAAAAAGTTGCATGTATATCTCTTAAAGTTTGTTTGTTAACATTTTTTGTGTATCATATTTGTCACCATTTTCTTCAATAGGTTGTAATGACCATTTTATCCTTCAAATTACATAAATGGTCCGTGTGGTTTTGTGAAAATTGCATCCACTGTCCCTAAGATAATTTACATTAATGGTCCCTGTGGTTTGACAAAAATTACATCCAGCGTCCCTAAACCTCTTTTTGATCCACTTTTAATGGTTTGACCTATTACATTTTCATAAGTTTTCGTCTGTCTTTATCAAAACGTATAAAAATGGACGTAAACATACAAAACGGATGAGAACATATAAAAATGGACGAAAACGTAAAAAATGGATGATATAGACGAAAACGTATAAAAACGGATAAAAGTGGATAAAATGGATAAAAAGGTATGAAAACGTAAGAAAAATGGATAAAAACCATGTTATTGAAGAAGACCAAATAATAGAATGGGTGACATCAAAATGTGTTTATACTATGATGACGACTTAACATGTAACTAAATAAAGCACAACCTGACCCATGTAAAGCCATGTTATTGAAGAAAACCTCAACATACTATGATACACATAGTACCTTAGAGTATTGAAGGAGATGGCATCGCTTCTAACCCAAAGACTGTTGAGGAAGTTGTCACTATATCCCACTGCCTTATGGAGCCAATACTAAAGCTTGAAAATGCACAAGGCTCAAGTGACAACAAAAGAAAGTTTGATGATCGAAAAAGCTCGAATTCCAACCACCACCAATCCAACAACAACAACAATCAGAACAACAACAACCAGTATCACCATAACAGAAACCAACGTCACAATCGGCAAAACCGAAGACAAAAAGCCGTAAGGATTATCTTGCACCAATCGCTTAGGAAAAGGATATGTCGGACCACATCCCCAAAGGTAATAGATGTTTGATGCACCATTCGGACCCCGCACCGTGAAGTGTGACAAGTGCAATAAGGTAGGTCATCAGGGTAAGCATTGCCGAAACCCTGAAGGTGGAAACACCATGGCAAACATGAGTTGTTATGAATGTGGAGAGAAGGATCATTTCAAGAGTCAATGCCCGAAGGTGAATGCCGCTCAATGGAACAATGCGCGTACAAGAGCGTACGTGATTGACTACACTTTTGCTATAGTAGACTATGTAACAAAACATAAATCATATCCAATAAAGGGGCTTTACATGTTAAGTCGTCATCATAGTGATCCTATCTAATAAACTTTTGTAACTACAACCACAAGAATCAAGTAATCAAAGAATTATAGAATTATAGTAAGTGTGGTTCATTTTAGAACAATGTGAACAGAGATGTATGAGAAAATATGTTATAACAGTCACACCTACCAAATATGAAGTTTAGACTCAAATATTAGTCAACCCCCGTAGCTCACAAACACGCTCAAACTGGATAGATATATATGAAATGAGATTCTAAGCAAAATTTCCTTCTTTTGTGTTTTTACTTATATTGTGTAGCACTGTAATTAGCAGGCTAAATGTTTTGCTACATAAAATTTTAAGTTAGCAAAATTTTGGACTAGAACCTTTTTTTTTTCTTTTTTTGTGTGTGCATGTGTGTAATTGTGAAGAAGCATTATAATGCAAAGAGAAACGGGTTCAAATAACATTCCATTTTCACCTAGAAAATGCAAAACGAGTATAACTAGCTTAAAGATATCAAATTTATTGCCTTTGCTTAGAAAACATTTGAACCAGCTATGAAATTTAAACTTTACTTTTATGTATAGATAAAGAAAATTATCATGGATATACATTTGTCTTAGTTAAATAGGCAATTTTCTCACATGGTTACTTGAATTGGTAGGAGTCTTATCTCTTTTGATAATGTTGTTTTTTTCTTTTATAACGTTAGCATCTTTAATAATTCTCACATGGTATAGATCAGATAAATCACATAAAATTGTAACCAACTAGCCAAATAGTAATTCACTAGAGTTAAATTGCTTCTTATCTTTGAGCTCCGGATTCATATTCATCTGTGTTATGGGTTGATAAAATGGGTCAAAACAAGTTAGCATAACAATGGTTGTTTTTGTAAGTATATGTGAAGATCCCCAAAACAGCTTTTTTCTTAAATCTCTTTTATATTTGAATAATTTCATTCATGAAACTTAAAGTAGTGTTCATAAATGCTAGAATACTCCTTTAAAATTTATATAGGATTATCTAGACATGCTGATTCCTTTTTGTATGTCATCACTCAAATTAAATATCTTGTATTGCATATTCAATCCCATCTATTTGACTTCACAACAATGGTGATTGTTCTCATGTAAAATTTTAAGCTTGAGCTACAAAGTACAAACACCATAACCTAGTGATTGAACGTCACAATTGCACGTTCGACATAAGCAACACTACGACAGTCTCCTTGAAGTCGACATAAGCAACACTACAACGATCTCCGATCCTTGAAGTATGAAAAATGAACCCAAAATTTTACTCGTTTGTTGGATATAACACATCAAAATTACTTCCCACGAGTTTAACTACTTTGGAACTACATGAAACAACTCATGTATGCTATTTTTTTGGATTTGATTAAACAAAAAGTTCATATTCCGAACCTAACCTTTTGCTTTATAAGATAAACAATTTTGTATGTATTAGAAAGTGTTACATCATTGTTTTTATAGAGACACACAGACACGTTTAGATTGTAATGCGTTCAATTGATCAAGCTTTGGCTGCAATGTGTTCATCAATTGATCTCTTATAATGTTTCGTTTACTTTTGGTTGATTTTATGATGTTACACAAATGTGTACAATCATTAAACACGGTAAGGATAGGTATGTTTAAACCCTGTAGCTCACAAGCACGTTCAAACTGGATAGATATATGTGAAACGAGACTCTAAGCAAATTTTCCTTCTTTTGTGTTTTTACTTATATTGTGTAACACTGTAATTAGCAGGCTAAATGTTTTGCTGCACAAAATTTTAAGTTAGCAAATATTTGGACTAGAACCCCCTATTATTTTTTTATTTTTTTTGTGTGTAATTGTGAAGAAGCGTTATAATGCTAAGAGAAATTGGTAAGACATTTTATGTTTTTAAAAGAGGTTTAAGTTTCTAACTAGTTACATGTATCTAGAGGTGGCCATAGTAAGAGTAAAAAACAATCACGAAAATATCTAGTTCGACAACGTATATCTGAATTAAGGACTGACTTTTATTGGTAAAATCTCATGTGTTTCAAATGTAAAGCAACTTAAGATAAGTTTGTTGCATTCTATTTCTCTTACCTGTTTTTTTGTCAAACAAACAACCAAATGCTAAGTATGTGATAATTTGAATATTTTATTTTAAATGGAACAAATAATTCATTGGAAATAATTATCTTATGTTTATGTTTTTAACGTCTAATACACTTTTTGTTTATGATTCTTTAGTAAGAAGTTAATTTTTTAGTTGCCGTAAAAAAAATGGTTTGAAAAATGGCTTTAAAGCGAGAACTATTTTAGGTTCAACGCGGTCTTTCCCATACACCGCAGATGTTTTGCAAACCGGAAGGAGTCGAGATCAAATGAGACCTATTTCGAAGTTGTTTCAAAAGAACTCAAACTAAGTTGTTTTGATATTTTAATATGCAACCAATTTTTGTACCCATTCTATTTCTCCATTGAATCATTTAAGAACAATTGTACTGTAAATATTAAGTTGATGAATTCGGTTAAATTATATTTGAATAAATTTTTACTCTACGTTTATTGTGAGTATACTAAACGAATTTGTACAATGGTACAAAGTTGTGAATGATAACTGGCGGAACTTGAACAATTTTGTAAGGGGGGCCGAAATCAATTGTATTGTTTTGTGTTATTCTTTGCGGATATATATATATATATATATATATATATATATATATATATAAACAATTTGTTGGTAACTAGCATTCGATCAATTTAATAGTCTAATGGCCAGTTTACATAGCTAGTTTCAAGATTATATATTAAATCCCTCGAGACATACATATGTAGATTTGATATGCACCAAGATAAAACAGTTATCACTTATCATGCTATTTCTTATAAATGTTTTTATTCAAGTTGATTATGTTATCCTTGTAATTCTAACATCTAACTCAAACCGAAGCGCCTTTATAACTGGAATTAAGCAACTAAACTTACACAAATACAACAAGAAGGCATTTTTGAAAAGGTTGGTGCAAGACATCTAATTTAGTTCTTGGCAAAAATAATAGTAATAATATCAATTGTATTTTGACATGGACAAACCAACAAGGACAAGATGAATTCTGGTGAATCTATGAGATTACATTAAAATACTAGTGCCTCGTCTCAAAAAAATTATTGTCCCGGGTCTTTTCTTTTCCAAATTTGACCTTAAATATTTTTGTTTGTGTTATACAATATTTGATGAAAATTATAACAAATGAAAATAAATTTAAAACTATCACTTACCACTTACCCGCCCTCAAAACCAGCAACACACACACATAGTCCGTTTTATTTTAAACTCACAAAGAAGCCCATTTTCAATCAATCGCCTTATGTTACTCCATAAAAGAAACGATAACTAGAAGATTAGAAAGTACGGTTGATTTAATTACATCATCTATTGTTACATCATTAACAGGTCTCCAACCTGAACCATCATCCGAAAAGAAGATACATGTTACTGTCGAAAGAAGCAGTCATGTGAAGTAGCAAAGTATGATAATCAACAAAATAATACTAGTAATTAAATTTTTATAAAATTGGATACAATGTGTTTGTGGGTCAAGTTGTAACATAGTGGAGTAGTACGTACCTTATCTTGTGGAGTACACTTGCAATTTCCACCATTCTAGCCAACTGCAAATCATTTTCGGCAACATGTTTTTCCTCTTCAGTCGATTCCACCCCTGCACATGGCAAATACATGTTCACATGGGTCTTGGTACACATAGTACCTTATCTTGAGAGTACAGTTGCAATAAAAAAATTGTCCTAGTAAAGTACCTTGAACTCTTTTACCCAAACCGTCCGGTTAAGCATTTATCAAAGGAAAAGACATATAATGATGTAACAATAGAACCACAGGTCTTACAGTATGTCTATCATTTATGAGGGGATACAACACTTGTTTAATCATTGCCACAGTGTTCGGATCTGAAATCTTTTTCTTGTCCATTGTGTTAACAGTTTCTTAACTAGTTTGGATCATGTTCTCGACAAATGACAAACATTTATGAGGAGATCACAGGTCTATCAACACAACAGTTGAGTCATCATTATTACCAAGTTTTGGCAATGTCATAACACGCATTCTCACGTCTTTTAATCCTTACCAAATCTTTGTCATGATGCTTCTAACTTTCATTTGTTTTAAGCATGTATGGAAAACTAGAAGGGGGGTTGAATAGTTTTACCAATTAAAACTTTGTTTTAAAATATTTAAATCGACTTATGTCAATCTATTTAAATGTGTATGTTGGATGTTGATAGAAAGATATGTAAATATGTAATGCAAAGGTAAAGAGTAAGAAACACAAAACCACGACACGAGTGTTTATAGTGGTTCGGCTACAGGACACCTTCCTTGCCCTACTCCACTCCCGAGTCACCTACTCGAGAGTTCATTAGCCACTGACGACTGACTCCTTATGGCGGAGAAGCCTTCACAGCGTCGCCTACACTTTTTCCGGTGCAAGGCTAGACACAGGTTCTTCCACTAGGTAGAACCAAACCTATCATAACGTCGCCTACACTTTATCCGGTGCAAGGCTGAATGAGTTCCATTACAAAGGAGGAACTACTATAACGAGTTCCATTACAGGAGGAACTACTACCCAACTTGGTATCTAGCCTTGTGCCGGATAAAGTGTAGGCGACGCTAGATAGGTTGGTTCTACGGAAGAACCCGTGTCTAGCCTTGTACCGAAAAAGTGTGGCGGCGCAGAAGGCTTCTCCGCCATAAGGAGTTGTGTCGTAGTGCTAATGAACTCGAGTGGGTGACTCGAGTGAGTAGGCAAGGAAGGTCTGTAGCCAAACCACTATAAACACTCGTGTCGTGGTTTTGTGTTTCTCTTCACCTTGCATTACATATTTACATATCTATCTATCAACATCCAACATACATATTTAAATAGATTGACATAAGTCGATCTAAATATTTTAAAACAAAGTTTTAATTGGTAAAACTATTCTACCCCCTTCTAGTTTTCCACACATGCTTAAAACAAATGAAAGTTAGAAGCATCATGACAAAGATTTGGTAAGGATTAAAAGACGTGAGAATGCATGTTATGACATTGCAAAAGCTTGGTAATAATGATGACTCAAGTGTCGTGTTAATAGACCTGTGATCCCCTCATAAATGTTTGTCATTTGTCGAGAACATGATCCAACCTAGTTAAGAAACTGTTAACACGATGGTTCAGATCCGAACACTGTGGCAATGATTAAACAAGTGTTGTATCCCCTCATAAATGATAGACACACTGTAAGACATGTGGTTCTATTGTTACATCATTATACGTCTTTTCCTTTGATAAATGTTGAACCGGACAGTTTGGGTAAAAGAGTTCAAGGTACTTTACTAGGACAATTTTTTTTATTGCAATTGTACTCTCAAGATAAGGTACTATGTGTACCAAGATTCCATGTGAACATGTCTTTGCCATGTGCGGGGGTGGAATCGATCAAGAGGAAAACATGTTGCGGAAATGATTTGCGCTAATAGAATGGTGGAAATTGCAAGTGTACTTCACAAGATAAGGTACGACTACTCCACTATGTTACAACTGAACCCACAAACACAATGTATCCAATTTTATAAATTTTAATTACTAGTATTATTTTGTTGATTATCATACTTTGCTACTTCACATGATCGCTTCTTTCGACAATAATATATATCTTCTTTTGGGATGATGGTTCGTGTTGAGACCTGTAATGATGTAACAATAGATGATGTAATTAAATCAATCAGCATTTCTAATTTTCTAGTTATCGTTCTTGTATGGAGTAACATAAGGCATTGATTGAAAACGGCTTTGTAGTTTAAAATAAAACGGACTATGTGTGTGTTGTTGGTTTTGGCGGTAAGTAAGTGATAGTTTTAAATTTATTTTCATTTGTTATAATTTTCATCAAATATTGTATAACACAAACAAAAATATTTAAGGTCAAATTTGGAAAAAAGAAAAAGACCCGGGGACAATAATTTTATTTTGAGACGGAGGCACTAGTATTTTAATGTAATCTCATAGATTCACCATGAATTCATCTTGTCCTTGTTGGCTTGTCCATGTCAAAATACAATTGATATTATTACTATTATTTTTTGCCAAGAACAAAATTAGATGTCTTGCACCAACCTTTTCAAAAATGCCTTCTTGTTGTATTTGTGTAAGTTTAGTTGCTTCATTCCAGTTATAAAGGCGCTTCGGTTTGAGTTAGATGTTAGAATTGCAAGGATAACATAATCATCTTGAATAAAAACATTTATAAGCAATAGCTTGATAAGTGATAACTCTTTATCTTGCGTATCAAATCTACATATGTATGTCTCGAGGACTTAATATATAATCTTGAAACTAGCTACGAATCGCCATTAGACTATTAAATTGATCGAATGCTAGTTAACAAGAAATTGTTTATATATATATATATATATATATATATATATATATATATATATATATATATATATATATATATATATATATATATATATATATATATATATATATATATATATATATATATATATATATATATATATATCAGGAGGCATTTGGCATTAATGTCACCTCAATGCCAAATAATCAAATTTCATGCCACATAAGCATTTTTGTCCAACTAAGCAATTTTAATTCCACCTAAGCACTAATTCTAAATTTCGATTTTTAATATTTATTTTTATAAATTTCGGATTTTTCATGATTTTTAATAATTATTTTTATAAATTTCATATGTTTATGCAATGTTTTTGAAAATTATTTATAAAAAAGGAGCTTTGCAAGGATTGAACCTTGGTTATTTAGATAAATAACTTGTGTGTTTACCACTTAGGCAACAAGTTATTTTGATAATTATGATGCATATTATAATTTATAAATGGCTATAACTATAAATCCCTACAACTAAGGAAACTAAAAATTTATTCCTTAATTATTCCAAATCATTCATTATATCGTTTAATTTAACTCAAAACCCTAATATTTGCATGATGGAATTGAACGAGGAAGAAAGTTTTCTTTGTCATATCTCGATGTTTACGTATCTGCACAATTATAACAATTTGGTAAGTCTCTTTGTTTGAAATTACTCAACTATTTTAAATGACTTTAATATTTTACTTTGTGTTTCGCGTTGCTATCTCCATCCCAAGCGTCAAAGGAGTTTCGTGAAGGTGTTATCAGGTTTTTTAAGTCCCTGCTTAATGGTTTATGTTTCTGCTCCAACACGTCTTATGAATGCAAGCAACTTAAATCTGTACCTATGCTTAGTATGCTAACCTTTTTTATTGTATGTTATTGTTTTATACCAACTCTTAAGTTAGTAGCATCAGTTTTAGAAAATATGAATCAATGATGTATTAGAAGAAATTTTGTTATCTATTTGTTAAATCCTTACACAAGATCAGATGAAAAGATGTTGTTCTTGAGATTCTTTCAAACTGTGGTATTCTTTTATAGCATCTTTGCTCCACGTGCGCCACAAGCATCCATGAACTTGCTCCCATTAGGTATTAGGGCTCACAAGCCTCTCATTAATTTGGAATTACATTTAGCATATTGATACAATCATCGCCCAATTTTCTAACTATATGTGTTGAGTTTGAAAGAAAAATCAACGAGATTGGGAATGCTTCGTCGAGACGATGCCATAAGTATAGATGCTCGTGTTAAAAAGATGTAGGCCTTGGAAATTGAAAGCTTCTACAAACAATATTATGAAAATATTTCAAGGTACTCGATCGGGAGATAAATCGGATAGGTAATTAGCCGGGCATAGTTGTGATTTTGAAAAATATAGTAATGATTATGTAAAGAATGATTATCGATACGTATTTTCCGCTAATGTTTTTATTACTAGAGCCCAACTTGGAAAAGCATACCAAGTGGTCGGAGTGCTTTCAAGTCCTCTTGCTGTAACAAGTCTGAAAAGTCGGACGAAGTTCCTACTGATGTCAGCTCTATGAACTTTTTTCTATGATTGAAGACTTTCGAAATAGAATTTATTTTTCTTCTGCCCATACTAAATATTACTAGATGAGCACTATGCTTATGTTAGGAAATATTAATCATGGATTTTGAATTTTTTTTCTTCAGAATAGAGAGTTAGCACTCCATATTAATACATGGATATTTTTTTTATTTTTTTTTTCAAATATGTTTTTTATTGAGGAATTGGTTGCTAACAACGAGTTTTTTTTGTGCATGTGGGGCACCAAGTGCAATGAGTATATTGTGAATGAGATGGAAGAGGCACCTTATATGTTTAAAGGTTATGCAATGTTAATCTTGGATTTAATTGTAGGTCGGGTTTATGCCAGAGACACCACTTGCACCGTTAACTCCTCCATATCCGGTCCAACCCCATATTACATATCGTTAGGGCACTACAAAGAAGGAAAACCACGGGCCCTATCAACCTCCATCTACAGGATTAGGTGTTTATCCGTACTATTTAGCAAAATAATGAATGTCCATCGGTAATTCCTCATGACACATAGCTGATATGAACAAAAATTTTACCCATTAACTCAAATTTTCGGTTCAGTTATTGTCTTATTCTATCATAAAATGAGAATCAGGTTTGTTGCAGCTATACCAAACTGATTATTGAGCTCTTGCAGATGTTATTTTTGACAACGAGGAGTCGAAGGTATCCTATTTATTTGTTGATTCGTTACAACTAATGATTTGGGACTGTAATGCAACTTTATTTGATACTCGGTACACCTACAGATGTACCGCGAGAAAGTTAGAAACTGAAGTTTGCAGATCATAACTTGAAGTTAGCAACGGAAATTTTTTAAATAATAATGTGATTTATATCAGCAAATGAAACTTCAATTCTAAAGGTAAATAAAATGTAAATGAAGGTACTTCTAGCATTAAATAGAAGTATGGGTAGAATGATTCTATCCCAGTGGCTAATGAAAATGGGAGTGCCTATTTGGGATGCATCTGAGTGGAACGAACTGACGCACATACTTCAGGATTTTTTTATACCTGCACGTTATGCCCAAAACTTAACATACCTCTGCGAATATGTCAAAGAGGCTTTCGACAAAGGTCGCAATGGTATTATTACACATGTGCCGCATTTATCTTGAAATGTGTGATTCATAATATTTAAGTTGTAGGGTTGTTCGCAGGCTATTAGATTTAACTTGCAGTCATCTTGAGTCAATGAATCTTGCTTGGCGTAAGGAGTTAGATATGCTAATGTTATGAGTTTAGCTAATGAGTGTCCCACCCCACGTACTCTCAAACCGTCTGGTTGTGCTCTAATAATGGGTATGTTTTGATCATATAGTTGGAATTTGAATGTCATAATTGATTGTTTGTATTGAAATAACAAAGCTCAAATGAATCCTTATATAATTAACATGTGATGTTGAATAGGTTCTTTCGGATCTGCGGCAACTTACCGACAGCTAATAATCATGAGAAGCACTATCAGGCGCGACAGTAGGTTAGCCGATTATTGTGAAAATAGGTATATTTCTAATGGCACATGTTAGACAACTTTTAATAAAGATCAACTCGAGCTATTAGTTGTTTTTTTATCAACATATTTTGTGAGTATCCAAGGAGAGCAATACTCATCTCATCGTCTTCGTAAAAATAAAAAACGTTTTGGCTCTGCTGGTAGGGTTAATTCAATATTTTTTGTGTATTTGAAAATCAAGATGGGGTGATTTTTTGACTGATTATGACTATCACAAATTTAACATTTTCAATAGGCTAACAAAAGTAACATGTTGGAAACCTGAGTAATCGACGCGCTTCCTTAATGAAACATTCTTTCTTGATTTTCATATTTTCTTATATATTTGTGTTACTTATTACTTATAATGGTTAATTTCAGATTTTGCAAAAGAGCTTTTTTCAAGAATGATCGCTTTCTAAGGGTGGTTCGACTTCAAAAAGTGTCTCCAGTAATCACTCTCAAACTTTTGTTTTCATCATCACACATACATGTACGAAACATACTTATTTATTTCAAAAGGAGTTGATTTTTTTGAACGATCAAAAGGAGTTGATTGTTTCAACAACACTATATTGAATAATGTATGATACAATGTTTATAAAGGGTGTACTACATGAACTCAAAAAGTTTAAGTGTTGGTGAATAACTACACACTGTTTTGTCATTTTTTGTAAATTTAACATTAACAATAACAAATCGTATATATTTATCTTTTTAGCCTATTAGTCTTATAGTTTAGTGATATGCTTGCAGATCTCCTCGAAGCCAACACGGATATGCATGTAAGATACCAAAGGCCAAGAACTTAGCGGATCTAATTTAATCTATACGGATGGGAACAAATATCATTGAAGCAAAAATAATATCTGGTGGAAGTCTTGATAGTAATACCTAGAATGGTTATAGCCTTACGGACAACAAGATGTCATTCAAATTGAATCGTAGACGCTCCCTAATGTTTACTAAAATTTTTAATGGGGTTGCATTTTAGTTGTAACACTTATATAATTATATTCATGCTTATGCCTATCAATCCATACTCATTTGAATAAAAATGCGAGATACAATGAAGCCTTTCACCGTTCATCTCAACATCGAATTTCATTGAAGTCCCCGATTTTGTCAAATATGAATTTGGTCTTGAATATCGAATATCGACGGTACAGTTACATAAGTTGACATGCTACCAATCGGGTGGTTGAAAGTGAATGTGTAATTAACATGACGGGAAGATATCAGATTGCATTGATGGCTAAAAGCATGGACAAGTCTATTTATGTCGCCCTTCAAGGTATGATATTAAGGCTTTGAATTAAAACCAACATTTACAGGTCGGTTATACATACGATAAGAAGTCGTACTGGTTGAGTGAAGATGAGCTTGCTAAAAGAAATAGACAATAAGTACCAAGAAATACCATATTCAATGGTACACTATGAAAATATGGCTTCTCATTATTTTTGCCATAAAAAATAAGTTAGTATGCATGTTCTAATTCAAGCAATATTTAGACAAGTATCTACTGAAATGCCTAAAACATGTGTTATAAGAAAAATATAATGTATCATTATGTCAAAAAAAATTAGAAAATTCTTAAAAGTCTACGATGAATTGTGAATGAGTTCTTTCAAATCTTAAAACTGGCGACTTTATTTGAAGAAACTGTATTATGCATCTCACTTTCTTTATGGTAATAAAAAGTCCACGATGAAATCATTTTAAAATGCTAATTTCATGAATGCAACTTTAGTATCACTTTGGTTGTGGTATTTGGTTTTGCAAATGGAATTGCAACTTCGGTGATGACTTTTCAATGTTCATTCTTTTCATGTTTTTAGTTAGTCTTACAATAAAAAAGCGATAAAAGTGATGATCGGTGCATAGTTTGATAAAGATACATTCTAAAAGAAATTAAATCGGTGAGTGCGATTAAATTGTTTCTATGCTCATTAGTAATGGTCTTTTTGGTAGCTCTAATAGTGATTCTATAATAACATCAATTTTAGCTTCATACCAACACATTTGCATTTTAGATTATGTAAGGGCATTCATTATTAAGTTATATCATATTACTAATACGTAAATGGGCCTAAGACTTAGCTATATAGGAAACAAGACAAATGACTAGAACGAGTCGAAAGTCGCCTAAAATTATAATTGCCTACTAATATGTGAAGACCATAAATCGACTTTTTGTAATGGTGCGGCCACAAATGTTGCTTTAAGACTGGAAGCTAATCTAACCATATGTTTGGCATCGTTTATAAACTCTACCAATCAAGTATTACTCGGCATCAAAGTAAGTTACGTTTACTTATAATTTGTGATGTGTTGTGTATTTTAACTCTAAAATGTAATAAAAGAGTTTAGCTGATCATGGCATTATCTTTACATCGCTAACATTATATGTATCTTTACATCACTATATAGTAGCAGCACAAGCTTCTTATAAGACTTTTTGCAATTATATTTGGTTATAGTCAAAGATGGTTGTTTTATTGGGCTAGGTCATAGACTACGAGATATGTTTGCATATTCATTTGTAAGTTAGGACTACAAAAATTTTACAATATTTTGATAATTATAAAAATGTATTTCAGTTAACAAAAACAACAAACAAATAATTATAAGTCATGCCCGCCTATTGAGCGGGCTTGAATCTAGTATATATATATATATATATATATATATATATATATATATATATATATATATATATATATATATATATATATATATATATATATATATATATATATATATATATATATATATATATATATATATATATATATATATGTGTGTGTGTGTATATATATAGTTAGGATCAAATAAGAAGATTACTTAAAATAAGAAGGAATAAGAAGAACTATAACATTAAATCCGAGATGCCTTGACCTAAATTAGATGCACCTATAATCTTAGATGCATTATAACGCACCATAATGTGTTTTCTAGCTTTTAATCGAGATACATATAAGTATATTAGATGTTGTTAGGAATTAGAAAATCTAATGTGAAGCATCGGTCACCCAAGTATAATCTAGCTTAAGTTAGCTCGTAGACATATCATTTGTTATATTAGTTGTTAGTACATTATTAGCATAGTTTAGTCTAGTGCAACACCGTGGAGGAAGGACGGTCTTTACCCATTGTATGCGATCCACACCCGTAGGAGGCGTATTAGTTTGTATAAATAGCCCTCTCCCACAAGGGAGAGGTTGAATGTTCACTTGGAATCTAACCTTCCATGAGTTTTCTCTTACTAGAACATCTCCCTTTCTCTCTAAAACTTATATCGTCTCTCTTGGTTGTGCTTTAATGTGTATGTGAAATCCTATAACTTACAATTGGTATCAAGAGCCATGGTTTGATCACTCATCTTTCATGCTCTTTGTTTTGGTGGATTTCATGAGGTTTTTGGGGTATTAAGTGTTTAGGAGAGTTTGAATCATTTGGACAAATTCTAGTGTTAAAGTTTGAATTTTGCTTGTACTTTTGTGTTTAGGATCATCATATGTGGTTATGTTTTGAATTGGAAGCCTTAAATCATTGTAGTTTGGTTGTTTTTTATTGATTAAGTGGTTATTTGTGAAGTTTGTACAAAGCGAGTTGCGCCTCGGATTTTTTGTTTCTTCGAAGCGAGTTGCTTCGTTACTGGATGCGAGTTGGTATATGCGACTTAGCTATTTAGCGAGTTGACTTTTTATGCGACTTGGGTTCTAAGCGAGTTGTTTCTTTAAGCGACTTGAGCTCTAAAGCGACTTGGTGGTTAAGCGAGTTGTGTCTGTTTGCGACTTGCTATTAAGCGAGTTGATTCTTAAAGCGACTTGGTTTAGTAAGCGAGTTGATTGTGTTGCGAGTTGATACTAAAGCGAGTTGGCTATTTAGCGACTTGTATATTGTGACATTTTACTCCCTTTTTACTACGCTTTACGGTTGTTCTTTTGATTTTGTAAAATCCCGTGAAAGAATCTATTTCCCGATTTAATCAAAGAATTATAAAATCCCGTAAAGTCCAACATTCATGGCTCACTCCACTGATTCAGTAATCGCTAAAGTGCTCAAACTATATGACTTAGTGGACTGCAGACAAAGTATGTACTATTCAGAATGTTTGACCTTAACAGATTCAACAAATGATGATCTTAACCCGTCATTCTTTGAGTCCAATCCAAATGAACCTCAACAGAATTTACATATTGAATGCAGTATTGAACCTTATTTACTGCTTCATTCTCATATATCACAAGTTCTATCCACATCTATGGATCGAACATGTAGTGCCCTTTTCTGTCAGGATTTACCTTCACTAAAGAAAACATTGTTAAAATACCTTGAACAATTGAAAAACCAACTCATCAGCGGAAAATAATAAAAATGATTCCATGGTTGTACTTCGGATGATTCACAAACAATTTCAGCCATTCATCAATGGGGAATATTCAGCAGACTTCGATCAACATGTGACTGGAATTTCTTTCAAGAAACATACCGGAATGGAAATTCATGAGTTCATCAAAACATTTATCCAACTCATGGATAATGTGGAAAAGTACATTAAGGAAGCTGCTCAAGAGGATGATAATATGAATGAGTGTCAGGTGCAATTAAGTGAAAGTTGTGATAAGTTGGGTAATGTTTCAGTTGAAAGGTCGGGTGTTGCTGATTGCAGAATATCAGAAACAACAATTAATGATGTAACCAGCTCTTCAGTTACTCTTAACACACAAAAAGTGGATGCTGTGATAAAAAAGGTGAATGAATGTCGGGTATAATTAATAAATTTTAGTGTTGAGACAAGTAATGCATTGGGTGATGGATCGGTTGACCTTTGAATCTGAGGCTCGAGAGAGATAAGCTTGAAAGCGGCGGAAGTTGATGACTCTTGTTACTCATGATGTGGATGCAAATATCGAGACCTACAAATGAACATGTGTCATGTAATGAGGTACCCTTATCTATTCAACATAGTGCATCTGCTAATGAACCTAAACATTCTGATCTTAATGCTGAACATGAGTCTGATAAAATTGATATGGTTGACACTGAGTCTGTATGTTTTAAAACTAATGATATGGTTTCAAAAGGGGCATTTGATGAACTCTCTTGCAATTATTCAATTCTTGGAAATTGCACTACAACAAAAGGAAGAAAATTCTCTTGTTTCAAATGCATGCACAAATCTAGAATTCCGTGAATTTTTTGAAATTAATCAATTAAAAACACAGATTCTAGACAAAGACTCAACCATTTGTAACCTGAAAAAACAAATATCAGACATTCAAATGAACATGAATACGGATATTAAATATGAAGCTTGTGATGCAATTAAGTCTAGAAATGAGGAACTAGCCCTATGTGTTGCTAAGTTGCTAAGAGTGTAGGACCAAACAGATAGATAAAATCAACTCCATGACATCTGACATAGATGCCCTCAAAAACCAAATTCAGGATAAGAGTTTCACTATCGTTGCGTTAAAAAATGAGCTTAGGAAAAATACGGAAATAGAGTGAATACTAAGTTCGCAAAATCATCAACATTGGAGAAATCAACTATTCATAATGCCACTAAGCATACAGTAACTAGGCATTGATGCATTTAAGACAAAAGATTTAAAGCATCAAAATCTAAGCTCGCCCCCAAGTTGAAAATATTATAGTTTTGTCGAAACCGAGTCCTTCGCTAATTCATTCCAACTGAGGAATGACAATTCCCACCAAGGCTCAAATCTAAGATCGGGAATTTAAGGAGTCAATTGACAGACCAATCCACTATGAAGCAAATTAAATGTGAAAGGACCAATGGTCAGAACAGGAATCTAGCCTCATCTAACGTTGTTAGCAGGTGTTTTAAGTTGATTCCTACTGGTAGACTCTTTAAGTTTACGGGAACCAAATGGACTTACTCACCTAGAAGTTGTCTTAGGTGGATCCATACGGGAAAAACCTTCAAGAATGGTAAACTTAAAGAGATATCCATTAATGATACTTCTAGACCTGACTGTACTACATCAAAAATTGAGAATATACCTATCACTAACCCATCTATTTGCAATACTACATGTGCTATTAGTGTAAAGTGTCCTCAATCTGTTTCAGGTATAATGCTCAATTCATTCAGGAACATCATGACATGGTTCGGAACTGAAGAATGCTCACTCTGGAATGGTAGCATGTCAGAATTGACATACCTCGTACTCTGACTCCTGATCCCTCTTTTCAGGACTCGTACTTATTAAGTCTCTTAAAAAAAATTAATTAAAAAAAATTATTTATACAAATTTTTTATATATATATATATATATTCAAATTTTATATTTTCTATTATTTCTCTCATTTTTACTTTAGTTTTTGTCATCGATAACATCTACGGTCCTAGAAATGTCATTCAACAATGCCACGGGATTTTAGATGAAGTTCGAGCAAGCGATTATAACCTTTTATTTTATTTGTTTTACAATCTCATACTTTAGTGTAGTAATCTCATAATACTATGTCAATCAATGATTACTCACTATCTCGTATCATTGATTGAAGGGAGAATTGTGCACCTTTAGTTGATTCGATTACATTGCTTAATTAATCATCGCATTCTTATTTGTGTGCTTTGGCTGTTGCATACTATGTGGTGTTAATTTATGATTCCTGGTATGATAAAAGGTGGTTTGATATGTGATGTTATTTTAGTCCAGTCTTTATCTTATGCGAGTTGTTCTTATATGTGTGTTGCTATGCCATGCGAGTTGCTATGTTATATTATGCGAGTTGCTATGTTTTATCTGTATGTGAGTAGCTTCGCTTTGTATAAGGACTAAAAGTGTCAACCCACTATATCTGTGTACCTGATATGCGAGTTGCTTTGATAAGTAGAGGGACTAAAAGTGTCAACTCGCTATTATTATTTTCCTAAGTATGCGGGTTGAGTGTCATGGTCAAATTAGTTCTTCTTTCTTGGTCAAAACAAGCATCTCGCAAAAACCACTCTCTCTCAACTCTCTTGTAAGCGAGTTATCTATTGGAGATTGTGTGGTAGGTCGTTAATGCTATCTGATTGTGTTTATCTTAACACTTTGAAATGATTTGTACTTAAACCATTTTTTATCTTAACCCCCTTGCAGATCTTGTCCCCTCGTTCTCATCTTGATCAATTATTTGGACGCTAGGTTTGTAAGTTTTTGATGAATTGTTGTTGATTGTAGTCTTAGATGCATTCATTTAATGTTATGACATATTTAGATAATGTCGATCGATCCTTTTGATTATGCGTGTTGTGGGTGACGAATGGTTAGGGTTAAGAAATTACTATTGGATTTGAGTGGGTTGATTGGCATTGTCTTTACATATACGTGATCTTGTTTGAATATATAGTCATGTGTTCGAGTGTTTAAGTGGGTGCTCATGGAGGGTTCTTGTTAGCGAGTTGGATAGAATTTCTTGGATCTGAGTAGACCGATGGTTCATTAAAGATGTGCTTATATACGAGTTGTTATTGACTATTATTGAAAGCGAGTTGCTATATGCAAGTTGCAGCATCATATATCGTGTTGCCTATTGCTATGCGATATGTCCGATTCAACGTATCCTATGCGAGTTGACTATGCGTGTTAGCTTTCATCATATGCGAGTTGCCATATGCGACTTGCTTCATGTCTATAATGCGAGTTAGCATATATATGTTGACCATCCATTGTTTGACCAAAGCGAGTTGATGCATGCGAGTTGCCATATGAGACTTGCTTCATACATTGTAATGTATGCGAGTTGACTATGGTATTGAATGTATGCGAGTTACTCTGTAACCTAAGCGAGTTGTTGGATGCGAGTTGCCATATGCTATGCATCTCATATATCTTGTTGATTACCAACTATTACTTATGTGTAGTGTGTTATGCGAGTTGATTAAATTGTTGTTCCAAAGCAAGTTGCAGTGTGTAATTTAACATATATCTTTGTCAATATTGCTTTTGGTATTATCTATTTTGATGTCTTCTCCCAAATGGTATCCTACACTCATAAGTTTCGCATCTTGATCACATTTTTACGTGTCTTGCATCCTATGTCTCCATATATGTCATATCCTTAGTTCTGAAACTCAAAATGTTGGGTTATAAATAGGTCATAATATGTATCGGTGACTTAACCTAACAATTTTCACGGATATGGTTTGTGTTGTATGTGTAACTTTCATATCTCAATGGTGACATCACATCCTATGATGTTCCTCGCCTCTGCACCACTGTCACCTTTGGTGATGAAGAACTACTTCTCGTGCGGAATGGTGTCAATTGCTAGAAACAGCTGCTTAGACTTAGATAGAGGGCAACATAATCCTCTTTTACCAAAGGCACGTCGACATCTTGAAGGATACCAACTTCTTTAATGCCCTAACCAAGCGTTGCACCATCCCGTCCATCTATCTTGACAATTACGGAAAGCAGTTACTTGGGATAAGATTTACTGCGTCATACTCGTATAGCTCGAAGACAAATGGTATGACATCTTAGTTGACACACTCGGGGATCTTTGTTCGGATCACTCAAGAAACCCTTCCAACAAATTCATCACTCCACCCTCCATTCATGATATCTTAAACTTTGTCAACAATTGGGATGCGAAAAGAATAACCAAGATTTCATGACTCATCAATGCGAAATATATCAACCATGGAGATCAATCGTCACAATCCTCAACCTATGCCTATGGGTAAAACATCGAGGACAGATGAGTTCGAGCTCCCATTATCTGAATCTTGTGGGGAATAGTCAAAGGAAAATATACTTATTTGAACTTATACGGGTAGAATTCATCTTGTCCTTGGACACATTTATCTCGATAGAATTAACTCGAGAATAAAGTCAAAGGAAGAAAAGTCTTGGTAAAGATTGATTCCAGGCATCGATTCTCAAAGCTCATTATCCATCATACGCTACAAACTCACGGATCAATTCACGTGAGCGAGTCCGCCGGCATGAAGCGATGATGAATTTGTTCTTGGCAACCTTAAATATAGTGCGGAGGTCATGGCAAGGAGATTTTGGTATGCCGGTTCTGAGCTTTGCTTAATGATAGAATCAAGAATGCTAATTACTTCAAGAGTTATGTAAAGAAAGCCTCCGCCTGACCCACGACATCCAGAAGTCCACTTCCACACAATCAAAATCTAAACAATCACAAACCACATACTCAAGTCTTCCCAAGAAAAACAAGAGACACGATAGCTCTGTATCTAATGTCTCTCCTTCACAAAAGCAAAGAGGAGAAAAAGAGCGGTAAGGGTAATGATGGGGAACCAAGGTTCGGGAAGAGACGAGTTGATTGATGAAGGCAGCTGCATTTCAACAAGGAATTGGCAAAGCCTTGTGCATCTGAGCGAGTCTCAAAGACCACCGATGGGAGGAGTCACGATAAGAGGCACGAGTGCACCTCGACAAATCAATCTTGCCACACAAGACAAAGGTAAAGGAATTGTTGGAAGAAGCGAGACAAAGGCGTACACATGCTCTTGAATATCTCTTCTCCACCTCCCAAAACAACTACTCAGTTTATTCTCAAGAAAAGAGATGTTGTATCATCCTCTACACAAGAGCCATCTGGGATGGACATTGATGTGGCAGATAGATTGGTTGAATCCCCTGTGTCCAGTGATGCACAAGAAGATAATCTGGAGACCTCTTTCGCTGCAGAGATCCCAGTGCTTGATACAATAAGTGATAAAAATGAGCCGTTTAAAGACCCACATGAGAACCTTGAGTCAGAACCTGAAGTACACAGGCGTCTTGAAGAAACAAACATGTCTACAGGATCTCTTTCCTCACTCAAGAATCTTGATGTTGACTTTCCATCGGTGACCAATTCATTAAAGACGGTCCCTCGGACATCGAATCGGACAAGCAAACAAATGAAAAGGAAGAAGTTCAGTCCATGTTCTCGGTCACTATTCAAAAAGACTCTTCAACTGTTCCTCCGATGACGGCTCCAAAGGTATCCACTGCCGACACATCTCCATCAATCACACCGACACTCAAGCCTGCTATGTCTACTGCATTTCCACCACACAAACCCGCAAATGATCCACTACAAGTTGTCACAATCAGTGATCCTATCACTCCACCTGCCTCACCACCTCGTGCCTCACATCCTCCTATTAAAACAACTGAGGAATTGCTTGAAGAGGCCATGTTACGCATTGCAACTATTGAGAAACATTTTCTTGTAGTTGTCAACAATCTTGACAGTCGTTTCAAAAAACTGGAGAATCTTAATCTCGATGAAGTCATAACAAAGGCAATAGAAGCGAGATATTAAAGGCAGCGGTTGAATGGGCAATGAAGGCTCCATTACTTGACGATTCAAAGACTTGCCTATCTCGACATGAGATCGGCTCTCTCGAAAAGAATGTATGAGGCGGAGAGCACTTGCATGACACATAAGAAATTATCACGAGGCACTCGAGGAATCTATGAGGCATGATGATTATGAGCGGTTTGTAGTCGATGTTCATGAAAGGGAGGCTAAGAAGAAGAAGATCGGTTCAGATGGATTAAAAGATATGCGGAGGTCCAAAGTCACCACCACCACCTCCTCTTTGGTGGTCTTTGGCACATCGAGTTCGAGGATCCTCTGGAACAACCACTTCTCATAAAGCAAGCCCACCTTCACCACCACCAACAACTCGAAACAATCCGGGACTTCAAGTGGTCAAAATCTCAAAATTGTCTCTGCGTGGACCATAGTCGACTCGATTTACACCAACCATCCCCACTATTCGGAAGAGCAAATAATAAATGAAGAGTCTTTTGTTGCTCAAGAGTGCGAATCGAGAAGATGATGGCGCTTCTACAAGCACATCCCCGATATTACGGAAGAAGAAGATTGGTTGGATGCTTATATTGAAGGAAAGCGAATCAAAGCGTCTAGAGCTACACCTTCAAAGGATGTTACTCAAAGTGGCTTACCCAAGATAAACCTCAAACTCCACGAACCTTCATGGTTCATTCCAGTCTGATTCAACAAACCCGAGAAAATAATTGGGCGTCAACTATTATTTCCAACTATGAAGCACCGTGAAGATTCTCTTCTTCACTTCCACGGGGATATGGGAAGCTTTATAAAGTGGTTACGTGAAAAGAAGGAAATTACATCAATCACTCCTAAAGATCTTGAAGGCCCGACATTTGAAATAGTTAAAGTCTTCCACTCGGATGTTAATCGGCTTCAATATCGGATGGAGGAATGCTATAGAATCTTTGAATGATCAAGTCGATGAGCATATCAATAGGTTTGATGTGAACAACCCTCTTTCCTACCGGTGGTGAACTGGATTTATAACCATTCGATCGAATTCTTCATCAACCATGATCGGACTATCTATGTGGTCGCTTACGAAAGAAGACCGGCTTTATCGATTTCAAAGATGAAAGCGACTACCTACAACGATCAAGGTCTCGAGCAGATGGTTCGGATCAATTGCAGGCGAACAAAGAGCGGTATGACATTCTTTGCCTCATATGGCATTTCTCATTGGTGGTTCAAGAAGAAGCAATTCTACATCGAGAGACATAGTGCTAAAAGAGTCGCAGAGTTTGTTTGATCCAGTGCGTATTCTAAGTATTATCGAATAGAGATCTTCTCAATCTACGGAATGATTACGAAGAAGATTGTTCTTGAAGAGCGAGACTCAAAAGAGTACACTATGAAGAAAACAACTTCAAACATCTAATGCCAAATGACTTTGAAGATCTCTATCTTCTAAACCTCAAGGACACCTGACCATCTTCCATTTCGTGAGAAGAAGGCTCTCATTCTTGTCAATCTACGGATTAGTGGCTTGGTCATTCGACTAAGAGTTGGGGATTTTCAATTGGGAATTGAAAGTTACGGACTCGTGTCAACCTAACAAGACCGCAATGGGAAGCCAAAGGACATGAATATCGTCATGAATATATAGTGATCGACACCCCAGGCGGTCATCTTCACTATGAGATCGGGTCAAGGATGTTAATGAGATTGTGTGAGTTATACAAATTCGGTGATGGTACACTCAAGATGGTGAAGAAGAATTGAACTCTAGAGTGAAAGAAATCAAAATTGATATGAAATAGGGAACAAAGCGATATTACATTACGATGAGGATGTGAAGAGGTGTGATAATTTCATTCTTTGCAATCGGGCGAATATTTAAGACTAGGATGATCCATCGCGACCTTGAAAGCTTTGTGGGCGGTGAACTTCGTGCGAGTCATTATAAAATTGCTTCAAAGAACTGAATGAAGATATCTTCCGGAAGTAGTTTATGTTTTTGTATTTGGATGTGTAAAAAGTGGTGTAATTACTATAAACAACTATAATGTATGTAATAGTGCTAGGTTATGTAATGTGGCTTCCCTTTTATATAAAAAGGGAACTTCAGTGTTGTCCATTTCAGATCTTATAAAACCAGACACATTTTTTTTTCTCCACCAAATGTTTTGTTTCATACATATTTAAATCTCTTGAGATCCAAAATCTCAAAGGATTTGAAATTTTTGATCGGGGAAGAAAATGTGATATAAATATGAAAGATGATAAAAGATGACCATTTCAAAGTGCATATTGCTCTCTAATATGTCCTAAATTGTTTTCGAATCTCAAAGCACATATTGAGGGGGAGCATTTCAAATGAAAACAAACTATCGAGGTATAAAGGCTTTTATGTTTTAACATTAAGTACCTTGATTGAGTTTTAAATGGTTTCTTAATGGATTTTGTGATCGTGGATGTACTTCAAAAGAACTCTTGCCTCTATGTGATAAAATGATTTCAAATATCCTATGCACATATTGACGGAGAGAATTTACCAAAGAAAATCAAAAGGCTTTTCTAAGGAAATTGTGATCAAAAATTACTTCAAAGAAATTATTTCAAAGAACTCTTGCCTCCATGTGCCAAACAATTTCAATGTCATATGCACATGTTGAGGGACATTTCTAAAATGATCAAAACAATTAAGGTACAAAATGTTTTGATTTTATATCATAAGTACCTTGATTGATTTTCAAATGATTTTTCAATTGGTTTCGAGAAGGAAAGAACAATACCAAAGACCGACCAATTTATTTTATGCATGGTGTTATAAGAATGGTTAGGTTAGGTATTTTTCCCACGATCCCTTGAGCAGGAGGATCTACCGAGGACAATCCACTAGATAGTATAGAAGTCCTTAGGTATGATGAAAAAAGGAGAAAAATGAGAATATGGGAAGAGTGCCGGCGAGATAGAGCTAGAACTGGAATAAACCCAACAAGGTTCTAGTAATGAAGTCTCGGTAAGCTTGAAGAGGTTGAAGAATGAAAAAATTAAATGTGAAAAGGGTGAAAAGAAATAGCCCTCCAATAATTCAACCTTAGGGCGATAACGGGTTCAATTCATATGCTACTTGGTGGTTACTAAGGTAACTGCGGTATTGAAGACAAGACATCATGGACCCGGTGGACGACTTGCACTACATCTTCCCAAACTACTCAAGTTTATCTTAAAAGGACTTGTTTCATTCTCACGGGAACCGACATTATCTATCGACTTTCTCTTAGAGTTTGTTGATATTGAAGAAGGAGACCTCTCCTCGGTCTCGGCATAGGATCCAAATATGCACAATTGAGTCTAGAGCCACGAGATCATCAATAAATCTCATCGGACACTTTCAATGAAGACTCTGCATTTCACACAATGTGGAAGAGAGATTATATCTTGAGTCCCTACGCATTATCCTTGTGGTATTGCGAACATCCGAGTGATATGTATACATATTCACAATGAAGATGGAAAGCCTTCTGGAGCCAACATAAAACAAGCTCTTGGTGGGTGGCATGTGAGATCTATCCAATAGATCAACCATGTGACAATTGAACAGAAACAATGGGGCGATTCAATCTTTTAAATCAATCTTGGTTCAGGTTATGGATTGACGAATACCTTTGATAAACCGGTCGTTGTGCTTAAAAACTTTTTTCTATAGCACATCGACTATGTACTAATATTTCAAAATAAAAGGTGTTTATGATTGATAAATGATTTTCATTAAAACCTTCGTTGAATTGCAAAACAATTTCTATTGAGCAATACACGATTGTTTCTTGTCAAATCTATTTTCATCAATCGATGAATTTCAATTATTTGGTTCACTCACTCCGTGTTGTCTTCTTTGAGGCGTTCGGTTTGAGAACGACTAGAGCATTGCGAAACCACGTCAAGGAAATTCTTTGGAATTATACGATCACAGCGATTACTTGTCTCGATCAGCGAGGAAAGTGGGCGTGTACCTCGATTCAACGAAAGTGTTCAAAGACACTTTCGTGCACTTTATATGCTAGCGATGTATGCAGTGCGCCCGACGTTTGCGGTGATCGAATGATGCGGTCAATCCATAGCGCATGCTCACACTACACATTCATCTCTAAAGATATCATGATAAGTGCATCAATGACTCGATATTTTCACTCCATGCTTACGCTTCTGCTGCGCAAATATCATGAATCAACTAAAGCTTCCGCTACTCGATAAGAAGATATCACGATCCGAAAGTGAGCATGTCGGTCCAATTGTCACAACATTATATGCGGGTAATACAATAATGGGAGATGCTGAGATTAACTGTGGCTGATGATCTCTATTTAAGCTCAAAGGTCATCAATGTGGATCAGCTCAATAACCTCCACGAAACATGTATTGTAGTTGAACAATGATGAAATCACCACTAAAGCACAAAGTTTGAATACTCTGATGTTTTGATGTCTACGAGCTCAAGATTATAGATTAAATAGAATGCTAGGACTCACAATGTAAATCATGGGGTGACCTCCCTTAGGGGGAGATTGTTAGGAATTAGAAAATCTAATGTGAAGCATCGGTCACCCCAAGTATAATCTAGCTTAAGTTAGCTCGTAGACATATCATTTGTTATATTAGTTGTTAGTCTGTTATTAGCATAGTTTAGTCTAGTGCAACACCGTGGAGGAAGGACGGGTCTTTACCCATTGTATGCCTGATCCACAGCCCGTAGGAGGGCGTATTAGTTTGTATAAATAACCCTCTCCCCACAAGGGAGAGGGTTGAATGTTCACTTGGAATCTAACCTTCCATGAGTTTTCTCTTACTAGAACATCTCCCTTTCTCTCTCTAAAACTTATATACGCCTCTCTTGGTTGTGCTTTAATGTGTATGTGAAATCCTATAACTTACAGATGCATTTCATGATTTCTCTTATTTTTTGCTCCTCTGCACGTGCCAAAATCATGAAAATCAATTTGCAACATCTATACATTAAATTAACTTTCGAAACTCAAGATGTTGCATCTATATGAATAGAAAAGCACTAATGCAAGTCATTGCATCTCAAATGCGTGGTTTTGGTCAGTTCTCACCACTTCTTATTTTAATTTACTTCTCACTGGATCCCTACTCTAGAGTAGAGTTAAAATAAAAAGACAAATATCCGTAAAAAGAATAAAAAGATTTGTTTTTTTTTTAAATTCTCCAAAGATTTCAAAAAAATTCCACAAGATCGGGTATGTTGGTGCATAAAACTTTTGTGAAAACATTTTAAAATTTTGAGTTTTGATACGTTTTTTAATGCACAAAAAGCAATTTTGATCATAAAAAATTTTGATGCACAAAATTTTCAAGCTGGTTTTAGTTAGATGCGCAATGTTATTTTGATGAAAAAGTCAAAAGAAACCAATTTTGATGCACAAAAAGCGATTTAATGCTTAAACGTGCCTTTTCATAAATTTTTTCGGAAAAATATCGACTTTTAGAAAAAGTTTTTCACAACTTTTTATGCACCATCATATCCGATCTTGTGGAATTTTTGGGAATTTTTGAGAACTTTTTGAAAAAATTTTTTTTATCTTTTACGGATATTTGTCTTTTATTTGATCTTTATCCCCTACTCTATATATATATATATATATATATATATATATATATATATATATATATATATATATATATATATCCATAAAGAATAACACAAAACAATACAATTGATTTATTTACTTACAAAATTGTTCAAGTTCATGATTATCATTCACAACTTTGTACCATTGTACAAATTCGTTTAGTATACTCACAATAAGCGTCACGGTAAAAATATATTCAAATATAATTTAACCGAATTCATCTACTTAATATTTACAGTACACTTGTTCTGAAATGATTCAATGAAGAAATAGAATGGGTAAAAAAATTGGTTGCATATTAAAATATCAAAACAACTTAGTTTGAGTTCTTTTGGAACAACTTCGAAATAGGTCTCATTTGATCTCGACTCCTTCCGGTTTGCAAAACATCTGCGGTGTATGGGAAAGACCGCGTTGAACCTAAAATAGTTCTCGCTTTAAAGCCATTTTTCAAACCACTTTTTTTACGGCAACTAAAAAATTAACTTCTTACTAAAAGAATCATAAACAAAAAGTGTATTAGACGTTAAAAACATAAACATAAGATAATTATTTCCAATGAAGTATTTGTTCCATTTAAAATAAAATATTCAAATTATCATATACTTAGCATTTGGTTGTTTGTTTGACAAAAAAACAGGTAAGAGAAATAGAATGCAACAAACTTATCTTAAGTTGCTTTACATTTGAAACACATGAGATTTTACCAATAAAAGCCAGTCCTTAATTCAGATATACGTTGTCTAACTAGGTATTTTCTTGATTGTTTTTTACTCTTACTATGGCCACCTCTAGATACATGTAACTAGTTAGAAACTTAAACCTCTTTTAAAAACATAAAATGTCTTACCAATTTCTCTTTGCATTATAACGCTTCTTCACAATTACATACAAAAAAATAAAATAAAAATAATAGGGGGTTCTAGTCCAAATATTTGCTAACTTAAAATTTTGTGCAGCAAAACATTTAGCCTGCTAATTACAGTGTTACACAATATAAATAAAAACACAAAAGAAGGAAAATTTGCTTAGAGTCTCGTTTCACATAAATCTATCCAGTTTGAACGTGTTTGTGAGCTACAGGGTTTAAACATACCTATCCTTACCTTGTTTAATGATTGTACACATTTGTGTAACATCATAAAATCAACCAAAAGTAAAGGAAACATTATAAGAGATCAACTGATGAACACATTGCAGCCAAAGCTTGATCAATTGAACGCATTACAATCTAAACTTGTCTGTGTGTCTCTATAAAAACAATGATGTAACACTTTCTTATACATACAAAATTGTTTATCTTATAAAGCAAAAGGTTAGGTTCGGAATATGAACTTTTTGTTTAATCTAATCCAAAAATAGCATACATGAGTTGTTTCATGTAGTTCCAAAGTAGTTAAACTCGTGGGAAGTAATTTTGATGTGTTATATCCAACAAACGAGTAAAATTTTGGGTTCATTTTTCATACTTTAAGGAGACTGTCGTAGTGTTGCTTATGTCGAACGTGCAATTGTGACGTTCAATCACTAGGTTATGGTGTTTGTACTTTGTAGCTCAAGCTCAAAATTTTACATGAGAACGATCACCATTGTTGTGAAGTCAAATAGATGGGATTGAATATGCAATACAAGATATTTAATTTGAGTGATGACATACGAAAAGGAATCAACATGTCTAGATAATCTATACTACTTATAATAGAGGAATGAATCTCTCTCCTCATTGTCTTAAAATTAAGACTTACAACATACAAAGCATATTGTACAATACACAATGCACTATTAATGATCTTTCTCATCAATCTTAATTTTAAGACTTACAAGTCTTAAAGCTTAATGTACAAAATACAAAGCAATATTAATGTGGTCAAGATATTTAACATAGTCAATTAATTAACTGGTCAATAAATACAATTAATGCAGTTATTAAAACACCCTTACACAAGAAATACAAATTATCAAGCATATTGTACAACCAATTTAAACACAATTCCTGCATTAAATGTCACTAATACAAATAATAAAGCACATTATACAAATATTCAAGCCCGAGCAGACAGCAGACCAAATAAGCCGGCCGAACGCAGTGCAGTCAAGCGAGGTCGAGCCGAGCGGTGCGGTCCAACGGGTCGAGCCCGAGCGGGCGCAGGCCAAATGGGCTTGAGCTCAACGGGCTCGAGCCCGAGCAGGCTGCAGGTTAAACAAAATTTTGATATCCGTAAATTTATTGTCAAAAAAAACATAATAAACAAAAATACATGATTCACGGGAACTTTTACTTGAGTACCCGCTTTGCAACGCGGGTACCTGCTAGTCTATATAAAGTTTAAAGGGTATTCTAGCATTTATGAACACTACTTTAAGTTTCATGAACGAAATTATTCAAATATAAATATAGACGAAGAAAACTGTTTTCAGGGATCTTCACATATACTTACAAAAACACCCATTGTGATGTTAACTTGTTTCGACCCATTTTATCAACCCATAACACAGACGAATATGAATCCGGAGCTCAAAGATAAAAAGCAATTTAACTCTAGTGAATTACTATTTGGCTAGCTCGTTACAACTTTATGTGATTTATCTGATCTATACCATGTGAGAATTATTGAAGATGCTAACGTTATAAAAGAAAAAAAACAACATTATCAAAAGAGATAAGACTCCTACCAATTCAAGTAACCATGTGAGAAATTGCCTATTTAACTGAGACAAATGTATATCCAGGATAATTTTCTTTATCTATACATAAAAGTAAAGTTTAAATTTCATAGCTGGTTCAAATGTTTTCTAAGCAAAGGTAATAAATTTGATATCTTTAAGCTAGTTATACTCGTTTTGCATTTTCTAGGTTAAAATGGAATGTTATTTGAACCCCTTTCTCTTTGCATTATAATGCTTCTTCACAATTACACACACGCACACACAAAAAAAGAAAAAAAAAGGTTTTAGTCCAAAATTTTGCTAACTTAAAATTTTATGTAGCAAAACATTTAGCCTTCTAATTACAGTGCTACACAATATAAGTAAAAACACAAAAGAAGTAAAATTTTCTTAGAATCTCATTTCATATATATCTATCCAGTTTGAGCGTGTTTGTGAGCTACGGGGGTTGACTAATATTTGAGTCTAAACTTCATATTTGGTAGGTGTGACTGTTATAACATATTTTCTCATACATCTCTGTTCACATTGTTCTAAAATAAACCACACTTACTATAATTCTAGAATTCTTTGATTACTTGATTCCCGTGGTTGTAGTTACAAAAGTTTATTAGATAGGATCACTATGATGATGACTTAACATGTAAAGCCCCTTTATTGGATATGATTTATGTTCTGTTACATAGTCTACTATAGCAAAAGTGTAGTCAATCTTCCTTATAAATAACCCCTTCACACACCTCCATTTCATCCAAAAACAACTCTCTCTCTCTCTCTCTAGACTTCCATTTCATTTCATGACCCGTTTGGTCCCTGTTTTGGCAAACAGTGACCCGTTTGGTCCCTGTTTTGGCAAACAGTGATCCGTTTGGTCCCAAGTCCCCCTGTTATGCACAACTGTCATTAAATCGTGCGTTGTGAAGTTACTAAAAAACCCCTTATTAAATGTTTCCTATTTCCCCCAACGAATGTGTGGAAAACGTAGAGGAGGTGAATACGTTTCTGTTTCAAACTTAAAACTTTTGTATCAAATATAGTATAAACCATTGCATTTTCTAATCTCGACGCGAGGATGCATTTAACGCATTACGGCATGTAAGGCCAACTCCTTAATATCACATAAGATTCTGCAAGATTAATGGTTTATTATAAATCAAGTTTCACCATTATTAGTCCGGTTTGTTTTACTTGATTAAGCGTGTCATAATATGTAAAGTGTTAAATATAGTTTAAGACTATATTTATACTTAAAAGACTAAGTATACATCACAATCATAAACATCAACCACATAGACAATCAACAATATAAAGCAAGAATAAAAGTAAGCGATATGTAAAGGATACACAAACCAGCGAGGATTTATAGCGGTTGATAGAAGCTCTCTTCATACTATTCCACTCCCGAGTACACAGATCGAGAGTTACTTCACTAGATCAACAAACTCCATTCTCGGCGGAGAACACCTTGCAAAACGTCTCTTACACTTTATCTGGTACAAAGCTAAATACTGAGTCCTTCACACAAGGTGGAACCAAACCTTATCACTCCGTCGCCTACACTTTATCCGGTACAAGGCTAGATACCGGGTTCCATTACAATGGAGGAACCACTACCCTACTCCACTCCCCGAGTCTCCTACTCGAGAGTTCAAGCACTATGTCAACAAGCTCCTTCAACACGGCGGAGAAGCCCCACAACGTCGCTTACACTTTTTCCGGTACAAAGCTAAGTACCAAGTCCTTAGCACGGCCGACTAAACCAACACAACTATTACACAACAACTAAATGGGACACTCAGTTACCCATTGGGTTCATCACATCAAAAGAACCCGAGATATCATGGAAACTATTCACGTCACGTTCGATGAGCTATCTGAGCAAAAGGCTCCTGGACAATCTAGTTCAGGACCCGCATCTCAACATTTATCTAGTCCTATCAGTTCCTCTTAAAGGCGAGATCACCACCTCTTGAAGTCATGCAAGCTCAAGTCCATGAGTTGCCTAGCTTCGTCATCATCAAGACTACTGAAGTTATCTTGTTGATAATTCTTTCCTCCATCCATAGAAGTGTTGTGTTGAAGGCATTTGTGAAAGGTGCATCATGTTGATTATTCTTTCCTCCCTCCATAGAAGTGTTATGTTGAAGGCATTGGTGAAAGGTGCCAAAGGATCGAGTCTAAGGCATTAGTGAAAGATGTTGAAGGGTCGAGTCGAAGGCATTAGTGAACGGTGCCGAAGGGTCGAGTAGAAGGCATTAGTAAAAGGTGCCGAAGGAACGCGTCGAAGGCACTAGTGAAAGGTGCCAAGGGTGTACACTCGACATGGTGAATCGATGTACAAGATAGTTAGTTTGGGTTAAAGGATATTGATGTCTTTATGATGTTGTAATATGGAGTGGGTCTCCTTTGGGGTAGTTGTGTTGTTGTGTAGTGCTGGGTAGTAGTTCCTCCTTTGCAATGGAACTCGGTATCTAGCCTTGTACAGGATAAAGTGTAGGCGACGTTAAAATAGGTGTGGTTCTACTTTGTGGAAGAACTCGGTGTCTAGCCTAGTACCGGATAAAGAGTAGGCGATGTTGTGAGGGCTTCTCCACCACATTAAGGAGGTTGTGTTGTGTAGTGCTTACGAACTCTCGAGTGGGGAACTCGGGGAGTGGAGTAGGGCAAGGAAGGTGTCCTTGTAGCCGAACCACTATAAACACTCGTGTTATGGTTTTGTGTTCCTTTACTCTTTATCTTTGCATTACTTATTTATATGTTTATCTATCATCTTCCAACACACACATTTAATAGATTGACATAAATCGATCTAAATAGTTTAAAACGAGTCTTTAAACTTTGTAGATATGAGTTGCGGGTTTTGCAGGTACCATGGATCAAGTCACGGTGACTCAGTGAGACTTTTTCACTAGAGTGCGGATCGAACTAGCCAAAGGCTCCAGAGCATGCACTTGAGCCACCCTAGGTGGCAAGGTTCGGAGTATGTGTACCAGCCCGACATCCCCGACATTGGAGTCCAAGCAGGAGTGGCATATGTGCAGTCTGAGCCCACTCTTGGCAGCACCACAAGCACTCTGTTCGATCCCACCCAATTCCAATCCATGGATCATGATCTTCCCAGGGATGATTGATTTCCCTGTTTGTTGGAACAATTTGATACTTATGTCTGTAATAACTGAATTATTAGGATATTTGTATGTAATTATCGATTGTACCGTAGGGTACAAAATTTTCAGTATTACATGCGGGTTTTGGTTACGTGATGCGACTACGGCGTAACCTTAGGGTCAGTTACGCCGTAACCCCTGCTGCAGTAGGAAAATTAGGAGGAAACACAATTGTTAAGGCGTAGTCCCCGGAAACGATATGCATTAGCCACCCCATGACCACCTTCAACCTTTAGTAAAACATCTTGGGCAAGCATTTGAGAGGGGAGTTTCTTTCTTTCTTATTTATTTTTCATTTCTATTTTATTTTTCCTTTTCTTCATATAATTGGGACTTTGTACACTTCAAGTGGGGGGATAGGAATAGAAATGAAGTGTATGATTACGTAGCTTACTTGCCCTAATTTTCTAGTTGGTTTCAAAATTTTAAGCTCATTTGAAATTTTTTGTCATATTTTTAACCAAACTAGAATTACATAAAGCCGAGCACACTATAACCCTTATTGCCATTTGGTGGATTGGAAACAGTCGCATCAACAGTGGGGGAATTCCCCCCACACTTAGTGTTAGAAAATAGAAAGAAGTCAGAAACATGGGTTGCTGCCCATGAAGTGCTACTGTTTTTGTTAACCGAGTCGCTAGCTTGACTCGACCCCGAATTCATTGGTCCATGGGGGAGCAAGTGGAAGAGAAGATCTCCATCGGACTTTCATTCAAATGGTTTGGCTAAACATTGAATGTGCTGAAAGTTCCACTCTGATGAGATATATCCGGCTCAAAAGAATGAGAAATGTCGGGGTCAATGATGGTATCTTCACTCCTGTAGGAGATAAGATATGGAGAAGTCATGGGATAAGAAGGAAGAGTGTCAATGAGTTGACAATGGGTGGGTCGGGTGGGCAAATATTAGATTGAGGAACATTGAGTGAATGTTCAACAATCTTATCCACCACTCTAGAATTGAAAATTAGCAATGTCATGATAGGATTTGACATTATAGGTTTTCAACAATAGTAAGTTTTACGACATAAGCATATATTACAACAGTTCATTACCTTTCCCATATCACCATCCTTTTCAACAATAGTTGATGGTCTTCCTCTTGGTCCAGACACTTCAACTTGTACAATTTCGCGAATAGCTATTAGTAGACAAGTAAAAAAAGTTCATTTACTGTACACTTAAATGTGTAATATATAACATTAAAAATCCAAGCTCTATAGCACCAAAACCTGCATAACTTGAGTATTATTCCAAACTTTATATGCATTTACGGCTAATTATTAGGTCTTGTTTAGTGGAATAAGAATAAGAAATTTTAATAAAGGGGAGTTTGGTTATTCTATTTCACTTGCTTATGTTTATTAGAATTGGAAAAAGCCTGTAAGTTCACTTTTTCCGCTTATGACGTCCCATTTGATTTGAATTTGTTTTAAATGCCTAATATATTTTTCATAGCTTTGTCTAATTTAAGTACATACTTTTTATCCAATGGCTCAACAGTTCAACGGTTCGCATCACCATCCTATGGTGCAAACACCGTTTGTTTCTTAACATGTCAACTGGTTCAAATATAGATATTAGTTGAAATAATGGTCAAATGGATTGAGAATTTAAGGTTGCACAAGGTATGTTTTTTTAACACATACAACCTCTAATTCGCATATATCAAAGATAGAATATTTATTGTAGTAATACAGTTTTTGCTATCGGAAGAATATGAGGAATACACACACAAAAATATCAATAGCTAACCTGACCTGATTCTCTTTGGCATGCACTTAAAAAAGTACCCATTTTAACCCAAACCCAATTTGACAAATTCCTCAACTGGTATATCTTACAACATGTAACTTATAGTTGCAAATACAGCTTCTAATTCATTTATATCAAAGATATACATATTTATTGTAGTAATAACAATAACAACATTCCTGCTTAAGAATTGGCATGGCTAAAGATAAAAGCAAATATGCAAAGTATGTTTCAAGGTAAGATTAACTCTATTAGCTTTTTACTTTTACTTTTTTTTTTCTAACGCAAGTACTCTACTAATATTTACTATTAATGAGTCACTCAAATTTAGCTATGGCCATGAGTAAGTCACCAAACTTTATTAACCTTGCTATAAAGGGTACTAAAATGACCATAAACATAATTCTCATAAGCGCTAATTCATATGTCATGTAGACCAATATGATTTACATAGTTAAATTATTTTGTAGTTTAGATTTTACAAAAATCTTGTATGCATCTTCGAAAAACATGAAGGTGTTCTACAACACCATCTGTTACCCAAAACCAACACTCACTTACGAACAATTGCTACTCATCTAGGATTGTTGAAGTGCCTATTCTAGTTTGTTTTGCTAAACACCAATGTTATAAAGTGTTTATATGGTATGCTTTGCTCCTTGCTACTCATCTAGGAACTTTGCACCTTGCTAAACTATAATCAATCAGTAAACTAAGCTGAATTCTTAGGCATGTAGATCATAGATGTGACACGATGAGTGTCTAAATACTCATCATTTTGTACTATATAAAGCGCAAAATCATCCGAAAACACTCAAAACGCATCAAAATGATAAAAATATCACAAATCGGTGTTTATGTGTTTTAAATGCAAAAGATCAAAATCGGATGAAAACGTATCAAATTTGCAAAAATGGCGCTTTAGTCCCCAAATTTCAAAGTTGTCAAAAACAGTCCCTGGTATATCTAAATAAAGAAAAATGTCATTTAAGGTCCATGGGATTCAAAAGTTGTTAAAACAAACCCTTCAAAGTTTAAAATTTGCAAAACTACAACTTTGGTCCCTCAAGTTTGAAAAATATCATAAATGGTCCTTGGAAAATTGGAGAATGGCAAGTTTGGTCCTTATACTTTGTGAGATTGTCACTTTTGGTCCCTTGAAACCTCTTTGCTTAAATGGCGCTCAAGTCCTCAATTTTCGAATTTACATAAAGGTCCTTGATTATTAAAACCCTTATACTTTTTGCACGGTCATAACCATTTTGGACCCTGTCACAATACATTTGGACCCCCCTTTATTACTAAACCCGGTCAACCAAATAGTCAAACGAAGCCAATGGCGCAAAGTCTTTCTCCCCCCTGATAACTGCTTCTGCATACACCCACAAAACCATCCCCTCCTCTCCTTGCATTTTCTTGTCCCTCCATCTCACCTAAACAACAAAATACATTTAATGTATCTACTCCCCTCACTCAAGCCCTCAGCGCTTAATATCTTTTCCGCCAAAATGGAATGAATGGTCATGATCACCTTAAGTCATCCAATGGACCAAAAGGAAGTGGGATTCACCTAGAAGAGGAGAGAAGGATGATGGAGTATAAAAGGAAGAAAGAGAAGAGAGGAAGAACCAAGTAGTGTAATTTTAGTTTTACTTATGTCGTTTTAATTTCTTCAAGTTTTATAGTTATTGTTTAAGCTCTAAAGTATTTTGTAATCAAACTTGTGTGTAATAAAAACATAATTTCAGTTTCAGTTTCAAGTTTTATGTACGAATTTAGTTAATGCCATTTTCAAGCTTGAATCCTCAAAATATTTAAACGTTGTCAATAGTGGTTATCTTGAACTCAATAGCTCATAAAAGTTCATTTTATAGCCACGAAAGCTTTAGTAAGTGTAAAATTTTGTTTAGTCTCAAAAAGAAAATTCACAAAAATCAAGAAAAATAGTAAGAAAATAAAAAATCATGGAGATGGTACAAGAAAGATGGAGCGGTGATTTTGGAGTAATGTTGGTTTAGAGCTTTGTGGGAAGCAATAGGTTGTGATCTCGAACTTTGGCTTTCGGTTTTGAGCTTGGACTCATATTGTAAGAAATTTTCTTAAAACTTTCATATTCTAGTATAAGTACTTTAATCCTATTAATTTTGATCTATCTTGTTTACATCTGAATTATAAGTTAATAATTAGATCTCTAAGTTTAAAAGTTTGTTTTAGTGTATTTACCTTCAAAACTGTTTCAAAAAGGGGTGTTTGGATTGTGCTTATAAACTGTGTTGAAGGTGGTTTGTAGCACTGATCTTGATTGTTACATGTTTCTTTAGTTCTTATTAGCTCAGATAAACAAGAAAAAAAAAACAGACCTTATTTGGTAAAAAGTCAAAGAAGCTTTCAATCTCATATTATTTGTTAACTGATAAGGATTAAGAAGATAATTTTCATCATGGTTGTTTAAAATTTGATCACCTAGCTTAATCTCATCTCAACATAGCTTATTACATCATAATTAGTAAGCAAGATTGATTTAAAGTTCATGAAAGTCAAAGTTGTAGTATAATAAAAAAGTCAAACTTGTCATTAGCCCGTTTTTGAATAAAACTTAGAATTTCATTGTGATCTTACTGTTAGGATTTAGGATTTGTGCTTTTGGGATAGTAATATTTAGCTGCTAAACAAAATTAGAAAAATACTAGCTTGTATCTTACTAGCTTTTTAACTGCTTATTTTCAAGCTTTCTTTTGACCCTTTTTCAAAAATCATCACTGCACGAGTTGCATGCCTATTTCACAAGCTTCTCACAAGCTTAATAGTGGAAGCTAAACTTTGTAAATTAACTTTTAGAGATTTCGGTTGGTTAGCTAGTTAGTTCAAGTGGTTGTTTTCAATTCTTAGCTTATTTGATTGCTTAAATACTAGCTTAAAGATACTTAGAAACCAAATAGTTTCTGTGTAATAAAGTCTGACTTGTGCTTATTTAGTGTAATCGGTGCTTATTATTAGTTATTGAGCTTGTTGGTCTTTATTCTAGCTTATAACCGGTAGCTTAACTCATTTCCATTGAACTTGTGCTTATTGAGTAGCTTATTACCCATTTTAGCTTAACTCTTATGCTTATTCCATTTTGTTTGTAAGCTGTAACAAAATCATAAAATTCGTTCGATTCTTATCGGTGTTTTTGTAAAAAGTCGTAGTTGAGAAAAGTGCTTAATCTCATGTGCTTAGTTAGTGCAGTAAAATAAAATTAGAAAAAAATGTTTACCAAAAGGGGTAGCGGGGCTCGAACACGAGACCTCCCCTTATGAGTGTGTTTAGTGTGTACACGGATACCATTGCGCCTTGGGTCTTTATTGGTTTTAGTTTACACATTTAATCCCATAAGGACACCTTTGCGGTTTTGCTTATAAGCCAACTTTGGCTTATTTTGAGCTTATTTCCTAAACAACCTCTTTGTTTTCGCATTTTAACAGATTAAGCATCACCCAAAGTAGTTTCGTGATTTTTCATATTTTTCCAAAGTTGTTTAGTATTTTAATTAATTAATTAGTGTTAAATCGTTTTAATTCATAATAAAAATATAAAAGTCAAAAAATATAAATCTTTTTCTAAAAATTTCTTTTGTCTTATAGTATGTAAAAATTGTTTTTACACTTGTAGGACTTTATTTCATAAATTTTACGTTTTATCTTGCGCCCAAAGTAATTTTCAGTATATAACGTCGTTTTCATTTTAGGCCGCGTTTTTAGATATTTGAGTTTACGTTTTAGTTAATATAGTTTATTTAAGTTATTTTATTTTATAAAATCATAAAAACATCATTGTAAAAATAGTGATAGCGTTTATTTAATATATTTTAACTTTTTAATTTTCCTAATTTGCATTTAAGTCGCTTTATTTTATTAACTTTTTCAGTAGTGTAATTATCCATCTAAACCTTTACTGATCACTATCCTTAGTGATCACCCTATCATCTGAGTTTGTGTTTTACACACCATTGAGTCTCCGTGGGACTAAACGACCCGGGAATTCATTCTATTCTCCAGGACTTCATTGCATTTGTGTCTGAATTGTTTTAAGCCTGTTACGGTTGGCCATTCACAAGTGGCTAGTTGGTGTGATTAAGCTTGACGCATCTTTTGATTCTACATTTCCCTTACCCTCTAATCTGTTTAATTCTTCATTCCTTATCCTCTTATCCGTTTAATTCTCCATTCCTTACCCTCTTATCCGTTTAATTCTTCATGTCATGGTTTTCGACATGTTCTCGGTGTGGAGGTCCATTTAGCGGTGGAAATTGTCGGCGATGTACCAATGTGAGTTTGGAGACAAATTTGTCGGTAATCGATCCCATTTCTAATAATGAAACACCCGATTTTTCCTACCTACCTCCACAGCCCCATTCTGAATCCTACTCATGCGAGTGTTGTGGGAATGATTCTCATTACGGTTTTGATTGTCCACCACAGTTCCGCTTGTCTATGAGCCGGAACCATGTTACAATCGAACTTTGGTAAAGTTATTTTCCCAATTATCTCATTGTGAGAATGCGGGGGTCCTCATCGACTTTTGAATGTCAACCGATGAATCAAAATTTTCACAATTCCAATTCTCCGGTTTGACAATTTCCAACCCCACAATATTCCATCGGTCATCGGACTTCCGAGCCTTCACACATCTCAATGATTACGAGGGTGTAATCTTCCTCAAAGTTCGAAGAAATCGCATTCGAAAGAAACTACAAATGAAAAGAATGGTGTGTAAACTTGACAGATGAATATAAGAATCGAGATATGATGGCGATGATGATGAGGATTCTATTCAAATGAAGGAATATTATGAGAGCTTGTCAAGCGAAATCACACCAAGCTCCCATTGACTCTCTCAAAATGGGGGCGAGCCTCTTAGCACTATTCCGAAATGGAATCGTCTAGTGTTGAGAACCTTGTTCCAACCTCAAGTGAGTCCGAGGTTATCTCCCGGTAATATGTGATGAGCCTCTTAATGATGATTCTTCTCCTCCTCTTGACATTCCATATGATCATGTCGAGATGTTCTCCGATTCGATAACGATTGTACTTCGTTTGGCGATTCTTTATCCTATGGAGACATCGATTATGTCGAGGAGCTACCTTCGAGCTAGTTAGCTTAGAGAAGTGAGAGATTCGATGATCCGGAAATTGAGGGCGAGATACTTCGTGAACAATTGTTCAATATAAATCTCCTCGTTTCTAAGATCGAATCATTACGTGCTAAGTCGACTTCATCTCTATCCCGTTGTGGATAGTGACTCTACATTGGACAAGCCCGAGCTTGAGGCTTTTCCAATGATTCTCTTCATGAAGAGTTCTCCGGTGAACTCTCTCATGACATATCTCCTCCGGAATATGATCATTTCTATTTTGATCTTGAGGATGATATTGGCTCGGAGGAAGGTGTACTCTATCATAAGAGTTTGCTTATTGATGATACTACCCTCACCCTTCCTCCCGATATGTCTACATTTGAGGATGACGAATGGATCCTAATTGTCATAAACATCTTCCTTCCATTCCTCACTTATGATGTGACTTCCTCTCTTCTTCACTCCTTCGGGAGTGAGGACACTATCTTTGACCCGGCATTTTCGTTTATCATTTGTGAGCCGGGTGCATCTCTTTATCTCATCGGTGTGGAACTTTCACGTGCTTCAAATGTTTATCCAAACATCTTGAATGAAAGTCCGATGGAGATTGTTTCTTCCACTTTGCTTCCCATGAACCAATGAATTGGGGTCGAGTCAAGCTAGCGACTCGGAAACTAAAAACAAGAGCACACACCATATGGGTTTTCACCCATATTTACGTCTTCTTACCCTTTCTACCACCTAAGTGTGGGGTGATGCCCACGTGTTATATATAAATATATATATCTCTAAAAAAAAAAAAAAAAAAAAAAATCTTCTTTCTAAATAATGGCCGTAGTATTTCCCTTTTACGTTCTTTGTTTGGCATAACAGCCGGTACTTTGAATATTGAGGCAATATTCATTTCTAAGTGTGGGGAATTCTCACGAATTCCATATATTATCTACCCAATTCCCGTTTTGGCCAAAATTTTTTGGAGTAAGTGTTTTACACTTTACTCAATTGGTTATCGATCCGCCATGTTTGATAAACTTAAGGATTGGCTAATCCGAGAGCAAACGGCTCTTGGTAAAGATATATCAAATCCGTTTATATGGCTTGCAATTTGCCCAAAATTGTATGGTTCTCAACTCACCATATCCTAAAAAGTGAAGAGTTGGCTAGCCCGCAAGATTATGGCTTGTGGTAAAGGCGATGGAAAAACCATAATTGGTAATCACTCACCAAAGATAATATTGATAATTTATCTAAGAGTTGGCTAGTCCGAGCAAAGCGGCTTCGGTAAAGACAAAATCAAATCCGTTTACGACTTATGATTTGCTCAAAATCATTTGGTTATCGATGTACCAAGGTTCTTACTTGAACCGAAACATTTGGCTACTCGAGTGATGGCTTTTGGTAAAAGTTTTAAAATCCATTAAAGTTTCAAAACATTGCTAGGGACTAGCAATATCTTAGTGTGGGGATTGATGAGTGTCTAATACTCATCATTTTGTACTATATAAACTGAAATCATCGAAAACACTCAAAACGCATCAAAATGATAAAATATCACAAATCGTTGTTTTATGTGTTTTAAATGCAAAAGATCAAAATCGGATGAAAACGTATCAAATTTGCAAAATGGCGTTTAGTCCCCAATTTCAAAAGTTGTCAAAAAGCAGGTCCTGGTATATCTAAATAAAGAAAAATGTCATTTAAGGTCCATGGGATTCAAAAGTTGTTAAAACAAACCCTTCAAAGTTTAAAATTTGCAAAACTACAACTTTGGTCCCTCAAGTTTGAAAAATGTCATAAATGGTCCTTGGAAAATTGGAGAATGGCAAGTTTGGTCCTTATACTTTGTGAGATTGTCACTTTTGGTCCCTTGAAACCTCTTTGCTTAAATGGCAGCTCAAGTCCCTCAATTTTCAGAATTTACATAAAGGTCCCTTGATTATTAAAACCCTTATACCCTTTTTGGCCTGGTCATAACCATTTTGGACCCCTGTCACAATACATTTTGGACCCCCCCCCCCCTTTATTACTAAACCCCGGTCAACCAAATAGTCAAACAGAAGCCAATGGCACCAAAGTCTTTCTCCCACTGATAACTCGCTTCTCTGCCTCCCACAAAACCATCCCCCTCCTCTCCTTCACATTTTCTTGTCCCTCCACCTCACCTAAACAACAAAATACATTTAATGTATCTACTCCCCTCACTCAAGCCCTCATTTGCTAATATCTTTTTCCGCTAAAAATTGAATGAATGGTCATGATCACCTTAAGTCATCCAATGGACCAAAAAGGAAGTGGGATTCACCTAGAAAGAGGAGAGAAGGATGATGGAGTATAAAAGGAAGAAAGAGAAGAGAGGAAGAACCAAGTAGTGTAATTTTAGTTTTACTTATGTCGTTTTAATTTCTTCAAGTTTTCTAGTTATTGTTTAAGCTCTAAAGTATTTTGTAATCAAACCTGTGTGTAATAAAAACATAATTTCAGTTTCAGTTTCAAGTTTTATGTACGAATTTAGTTAATGCCATTTTCAATCTTGAATCCTCAAAATATTTAAACGTTGTTGATGAGTGTGTAAATACTCATCATTTTTGGGTCAATCTGAGCGCAAAGCGCTTAAAAGCGGCTTAGAAATGCATCAAAATCTTGAAAATATTCCAAAATTGCATTTTATATGTTTGGATGCAAAATGTTCAAAATCGGATGAAAATGAGCAAAGTTTGCATAATTGGCGCTTCAGTCCCCAGTTTCAAAAATTGTCAAAAATAGTCCACGAGCCTTAATTTCAAAAGTAAAATCACCAAAGGTCCTTTTAATATCATAACTTGTCAAAATTAGTCCTTTGGTGAAAAATATAAAAGTTTGAGAAAATTACAAGTTTGGTCCTCAACATTGAAATTTGGCAAAATAGCCCTGGAAAATTGAAGCTGTCAAGTTTGGTCCTTGTACTTTTTGAGATTTTCAATTTCAGCCCTTGATCAACTTTGTGAATTTGGCAGATTTGGTCCTTTGATTTTCAGAAATGGCAAGACTAGTCCCTATGTTATTAAACCCTTTAATACTACTTTGGACTTGTCAAAATTGCAAATGACCCCCTGCCAACCTTTTTGGACCCTGCCATTTGGACCCCCCTATTATTAAATAATCCCAAGTCAAACCTCTTTGACTTATCTCTTTCCCTCCCTCACGGGTACACCATTTTTCCATCATCACAAACCTGCAAACACTTATGCTAACACTCCACCTCCTTCATCATATCCTACCCCCCCCCTCCAAACACAACAAGCCAAGAGTGCAATTAATGCCTTCTACCAATCCCACTCAAGCTACAACTGTTAAAACACTTTTGGCGCCAAAAAGCCTTTAAACGGCCAAGATCAATTTGAGTAATCCAAGGGTCAGTTTTATGAGTGGGATTTGAAGAGAGAAGTGAGAGAAAGAGTTTGGGTGTATAAAAAGACCAAGAGGAAGCAACAAAAGTAGTTAGTTTTAATTTTTAACCATGTATGTCGTTTTTAGCTTAACTTGTCTTAACTAGTTTTCATTTGTATTTTCAAGCTTATTTGTATTAAACAAAGATATTCAAGTGTATTGCAACTTATTTCAACTATCAATTCAAGTCTATGCTCGATTCCACAATTTATGTTCCTTTGTTGAAATTTCCCTTCTCAAAGTCTTGTGTCAAAAGCATTAGTGACTTGTCTTTAAGCTCGAACAAACTCATTTAAGCTATTTATAGCTCTTTGTGAGTTCAAATTTAAGTTTCAAACATTTTTGAACATTGGTCAACATAAGTCAAACTTGGAGCAAAAATGATGCAGCAATGGTATTTGGTGATTCAGAACTGGAAATGGGTTGATTTGGAAGCAATGGGTTGGATAAAATAGGTTAGAGGTCCTTGGGTTCACTGTTGGCAAGCCATTGTGGCTAGGGACACTTGTAAGTGTTTTTCAATAATTTTTAGCATAGTCTGATTTAGAGGTTACAAGTAGTTCAATTCTGTTCAAAAAGTAGTATTTAGGTTAAATAGATTTAGTTTGATCAAAATTGCATGCGTTGGATTAACAGTTAGCTTGTTTAAATTTGCTAATCAGTATATAAAGGTGTGTTTGGCATTGGTACTTAAACTGTCTCAGAGGTGAATTCAGTGTTAGCTTATTGTTTGTTCAAGTTCATTTAGCATAAGTGAACTCATATCTGTCAAAATAATGTGCCTGCAACTTTCAATAGTCAACATTCCATGAAATCTGTCTAAACTCTTAACTGTTGTGGATTTGGATTTGCAAAATCTTGATTTGTGTTTAGAAGTCATAAACATAGCTTGCACTAGTGTCATTACATCATATTACTTCATTATCAGTCCTAAAATTGGAATCAAAGTTCACTTAAGTCAAATTTTCTCAAGCCGCTTAAAAGTCAAAATTGTGAAAAATCATTTTGGGGTCATCTAGGAAGATTTATCTTGAGTTCATCTTTGGGTCTTATCAAGTGAGACTTGGCATTTCATAAACTCAACTGGTCCTCTTTCTTATCACCATTTTGTATAATTTTGCAAATTTTCTTTTAGCTCCAAACAAGCTTCTCTTTAAGCTCTTTTCCCTGCTCATGAAATTCGACTTATCTTGAGTTTTCTCGATATGCGACCCTTTGCCTGAGCTCTCAAGAGCTTGTCAAAGTCAGGTTTTTGGATTTTAAGCTCTCACCCAGGTCTACTCTAAGTCCCATGTGTTTATTTTCTGTTTCCAGCTTATTTGAGTGCTTATTTCCCTGTCCAAGGTAGGTCTCCTCAACTGTTTTTGCACCATAATCTCATTTCATCAAATCTTAGCAACTTGCAAATCCAGAGGTTATGGGTTGTTGTTTTTAGTTGATTTAGAGTTGTTTTAGCTTATTGTAGCTTGTGTATCAGTTTGGTAGCTTTTGGTGCCCATTTGCTCATTCAAGTGCTTATTTCAATAAGCACTTGTACATCACAATTCTTGCACACAAGCCCTTGTTTTCCATTTTCCTAGATTCCTCACATTATTTTAAGCTTTTCCTGAAATTTTCAGATTTTTCCAAGTCAGTTTGCTATTTTTCTTGATTTTAATTAGTTTTTAAGCATTTTTAATTAGCTTTAAATACAATTAATTAAGAAAAGGTTCAAAAAAATAATTTTTCATTTTTATTAAGTTTAGATAAATATAAAAAGACAAAAAAATATTTTTTTAGATTTTTCTTAGTTAAAATTGTATTTTTAAGTAATTTAAATAGTTTTAAATAGTATTTAATTCCTAGAAAATAGAAAAATAATCAGAAAATTACAAAAATAGTTTTGAAAATTCTATTTTGATATTTTAGATTTTTCTAAGTCTTAATTTTATTTTTCTAGCTTTATTTCCTAAATTCTTGTATTTTAGGCTATTATTAAATATTTAATAATAGTTTTTAATTAATAATAATTAGATAAATAGTTATAAAAATAATTTTCTTTTTTCTCAATATTTTCTTTTATCATTAGGTTTGTAAAAATATCAGTTTCATATTTTTAGGATTAATATTGTGTAAGTTTTACTTTTTATTTTGTACGCTACGTAGTTTTTAATTTCAGTTTTATAAAAACTTAAAAACAAAAACATCATTTTAAATATAGTGATAGCGTTTATTTAATAGATTTTATCTTTTTAATTTCCTTTAATTTGCATTTAAGCCGTTGTAATTTGTTGGCTTTTCCTGTAGTTATAATTATCACAAATCCCTTTCTCCGTTCAAATCTCTCGATCACTATTCGTCGGGTGATCCATTGCATGACTCATTTGGGACATAACGACCGGGAAACACTATACTCCCGGATCTTCATTGAGTTCGTGCTTGAGCGGTTTAAGCTTATTACGGTCGGCCATTCACAAGTGGCGGCTTGAGTGATTTAGCTTGTTGTTTGCACGCATCAAATTTTAGCGCCATTGCTTGAGTTGTCTTGATTATCTTCCGTCTAGATTAGTGATTTGGATATTCACTCTTTGTTCATACCATCCATCTGTATATGTTTATATTTTCTTATCCAAAAATACAAAAATATTCTTCTCATTCCTCTTATTCGTTGATTCTATTTCTCTTACCCTCTTTTGCCGTTTAATTCTATTCTTCGTATCCTCTCAACCATTTGATTCTCTTCTTAATCCTCTATATGTTTAATTCTTATGTCGACAATCGTCAACATCATCGTCACAAATGTGTGTGAGCGGTGTGGAGGGCCTAGTTCAAGCGAATTTTGCAATTCGTGCGAATTATCCATCAAAATTCCTTTCAAAGTTATTTCGACCACCCGCCACAACCCGAAATACATTCTAATCTAGACAAACCGGTTCAAACGTCTGAGCTACCCCAAGCACCCACCGAGGATTACGAGGACACTTTCTTTGAAGATAGAGCCCGTAATCTAATCGAACAAATTCAAGCCGATGAAAAAAGGTCGAGAATTAGAATTGATTACGATGAACCCGTTCAAACACCGATGACTAGCAAGAATGACTTGCCTAATCTTCACGTTTCTCAAGAACCAAAACCGGAGACCATAACGGAAGTGGTGGAAATTGCTAGCTCTCGAGCACACCACTTGTCCCACCTCCCGATTTTTCCGAATGTTCTTGAGACTTGATAGTCATTCGGATTACCATGTTGGTTTTGTTGATTCTTTGAATAAACCGATTCCTCTTCATAACTCTCAAATGCAATCGTTTATTCCTTGTGTCGGTTGTGGTGAGCCTCTCTTTGGTTTACCACATCGTTGGTGTACGTGTGTACAATGTGGTAATGATATTCATAACGGAGTTGTTTGTTTTGTGGTTCGAGAATTCATTTGATTATGATCTAATCGAACTCATTTAACGACCCTCAAATTTTCCAATTACCCACCACGGCCGACTTATCTTCATATAACCAACACTTCATTGTGAATATTGTGGAGGTCCTCACCAAGGATTTGAGTGTCAATCCGAAACACGTTTGTCTATGAGCAGTTTTCACGATGCTCGGACCTTTGGTTATGACCAAAATCCATATGATTCACCGGTCCGGACTCATCAGCTTTATTGTTGTAGTCTTGTGGAGGTCCCCATTTCACTCGATTGTCAAATAGGAACCCATTTCCTTGCAACAATCATGACTCTTACATGTTTGATAATTTCCAACCTCCACAAAGACCACACGGTTCAAACTCCACCGAGCTGTTGTCTCATGAAATCTCCCGAGATTTTGAAACCACAATGAAAACACTTGATGATATGATTAGTAACTTTAAGAATCAAGTGAGTGGTGAAAAGACCATGGGAGAATTGCTTGCCAAAGAACGAGAGGCCCGCCAATCTAGGGAAGAATTATTAATCCTAGAGCAAGCGGCTCTAAGCGTTCCCAATTTCTCAAGGCGCTCTATATGATGATGACGAGGAGAGTTTTATCCTTTTAAAGATAATATTTCTCAACTCCCTCGGTCGGTTGATATCCCCAGTTGAGATTCCATCTCAAACAATCGCTATCACACCCGAGATTCACACTCACTCTCTTATTATGGGGACGAGCATCTCGACACTTGTTCTCGAAAAGGAATCGGACGAATTCATAAAGTCTAGTGTTGAGGACCTTGTCCCAATCCCAAGAGAGTCACAGGAATTCTTGATCATGTGTGATATCCCTCCTCCTCTTGTCTTCCAAAATGATCATGTTGAGATGTTCTCCGATTCGATGATGATGATTCGTTATCTTGTGGAGACATCGTTTATGTGGAAGATTCACCTTCCGAGCTTGTTAGCTTAGAAGAAGAGAATGATGAAGTTTCGACATTGAAATCAAAGATGAAGCTCTTGAGCAACATTATTGAATGTCGGTCTTCTCATTTCTAAAATCGAGGCTTTCAAAGAGAAACCTATTTCATCTCCTATCCCCATTAAGGATAGTGACATTCTTTCCGATGATTCTATTCCGGAAATGGAAGCCTCTGTTTTGATAATATGGGAGAGAAGATTAGTGGCGGTACCACTTCTCATTCTCATAATTCTCTCCTCGATCATGAATCATTTACTTTTGAGGAGTTCGCGGTGAACCCACTCATATCAATTCGAATATGATTCATTCACCTTCATGGAGTTCTCGGATGAACTCACTCATATCATATCTCCGCCGGAGTATGATAACTTCTACTTTGATCTAGACACACCCGGGATATGTCTAGACCAATTAAGATTAAATGATGAGATTCATGCTATCATGAATTCTCCTTCTGATGATGATGAGTTAATCATGATGTTTATCATGATTTTCTATCTTTTCTTCACCTATCCCGTAGCTTCTCCTGTTCTTCACTCCTTCGGGAATGAAGACATTATCTTTGATCCCGGCATTTTCATTTATCATTCTTGAGCCGGTTCTATGTATATCTCATCGGTGTGGAACTTTCACGTACTTCAATGTTTATCCAAACATTTTGAATGAAAGTCCGATGGAGATTGTTTCTTCCACTTTGCTTCCCCATGAACCAATTAATTCGGGGTCGAGTCAAGCTAGCGACTCGGTAATCAAAAGCATTAGCTAAACATGGGTTTTCACCCATGTGTACCACCTAGTGTGGGGAGTTACCCACATGTTATATATATAAGTCTTTCATTAAAAAAAAAAAAAAAAAAAAAATCTTCTTTCTAAATAATGGCCGTAGTATTTCCCTTTCACGTTCTTTGTTTGGCATAACCATGGTACTTTGAATATTGAGGGCAATATTCATTTCTAAGTGTGGGGAATTCTCACGAATTTTATCATGTAATAATACCAATTCCCGTTTTGGCCAAAAATTTTTTTGGAGTAAGTGTTTGCACTTACTCGACTTATGGTTATCGATCCGCCATGTCTAATAAACAAAAGGATTGGCTAATCCAGAGCAAGCGGCTCTTGGTAAAGATATCTCAAATCCGTTAACGGCTTGCAATTTGCCCAAAATTGTATGGTATTCATTCACCATATCCTAAAAAGTGAAGAGTTGGCTAGCCCGCAAGTTTATGGCTTGTGGTAAAGGCGATGGAAAAACCATAATTGGTAATCACTCACCAAAGATAATATTGATAATTTATCTAAGAGTTGGCTAGTCCGAGCAAACGGCTTCTAGTAAAGACAAATCAAATCCATTGGAAGTCGGTGGTTTGCTAAAATCACATGGTTATCGATGTACCATGGTTCTTACTTGAAGCGAAACATTTGGCTACTCGAGTAATGGCTTTTGGTAAAGAGATTCAAATCCATTAAGTTTTTCTCAAAAGATTGCTAGGGACTAGCAATAGTTTAGTGTGGGGATTGATGAGTGTGTAAATACTCATCATTTTGGTCAATCTGAATCGCAAAACGCTTAAAACGCTTAGAAATGCATCAAAATATGAAAATATTCCAAAATTGCATTTTATATGTTTCGGATGCAAAATGTTCAAAATCGGATGAAAAATGAGCAAAGTTTGCATAATTGGCGAGTTCAGTCCCCAGTTTCAAAATTGTCAAAATAGTCCACGAGCCTTAATTTCAAAGTAAAATCACCAAAGGTCCTTTTAATATCATAACTTGTCAAAATTAGTCCTTTGGTGAAAAATATAAAAAGTTTGAGAAAATTACAAGTTTGGTCCTCCAACTTTGAAATTTGGCAAAAATGGCCCCTGGAAAATTGAAATTGTCAAGTTTGGTCCTTGTACTTTTTGAGATTGTCAATTTCAGCCCTTGATCAACTTTGTGAATTTGGCAGATTAGGTCCTTTGATTTTCAGAAATGGCAAGACTAGTCCCTATGTTATTAAACCCTTTAATACTACTTTGGACTTGTCAAAATTGCAAATGACCCCCTGCCAACCTTTTTGGACCCTGCCATTTGGACCCCCTTATTATTAAATAATCCCAAGTCAAACCTCTTTGACTTATCTCTTTCCCTCCCTCACGGGTACACCATTTTTCCATCATCACAAACCTGCAAACACTTCTGCTAACACTCCACCTCCTTCATCATATCCCTACTTTGCACCCCCCTCCAAACACAACAAGCCAAGAGTGCAATTAATGCCTTCTACCAATCCCACTCAACCTCCAGCTGTTAAACCAAATTTGGCGCCAAAAACCTTTAAACGGCCAAGATTAAATTGAGTAATCCAAAGGTCAGTTTTATTAGTGGGATTTGAAGAGAGAGGTGAGAGAAGGACTTTGGGTGTATAAAAAGACCAAGAGGAAGCAACAAGAAGTAGTTAGTTTTAATTTTTTAACCATGTATGTCGTTTTTTAGCTTAACTTGTCTTAACTAGTTTTCATATGTATTTTCAAGCTTATTTGTATTAAACAAAGATATTCAAGTGTATTGCAACTTATTTCAACTATCAATTCAAGTCTATGCTCAGATTCCACAATTTATGTTCACTGTTGAAATTTCCCTTCTCAAAGTCTTGTGTCAAAACTGTTAGTGACTTGTCTTTAAGCTCAAACAAACTCATTTAAGCTATTTATAGCTCTTTGTGAGTTCAAATTTAAGTTTCAAACATTTTTGAACATTGGTCAACATAAGTCAAACTTGGAGCAAAAATGATGCAGCAATGGTATTTGGTGATTCAGAACTGGAAATGGGTTGATTTGGAAGCAATGGGTTGGATAAAATAGGTTAGAGGTCCTTGGGTTCACTGTTGGCAAGCCATTGTGGCTAGGGACACTTGTAAGTGTTTTCAATAATTTTAGCATAGTCGATTTAGAGGTTACAAGTAGTTAAATTCATTCAAAAGTAGTATTTAGGTTAAATAGATTTAGTTTGATCAAAATTGCATGTTGGATTAACGAGTTAGCTTGTTTAAATTTGCTAATCAAGTATATAAAGGTGTGTTTGGCATTGGTACTTAAAGCTGTCTCGGAGGTGAATTCGGTGTTAGCTTATTGTTTGTTCAAGTTCATTTAGCATAAGTGAACTCATATCATCAAAATAATGTGCTGCAACTTTCAATAGTCAACATTCCATGAAATCTGTCTAAACTCTTAACTGTTGTGGATTTGGATTTGCAAAATCTTGATTTGTGTTTAGAAGTCATAAACATAGCTTGCACTAGTGTCATTACATCATATTACTTCATTATCAGTCCTAAAATTGGAATCAAAGTTCACTTAAGTCAAATTTTCTCAACTGCTTAAAAAGTCAAAATTGTGAAAAATCTGTTTTGGGGTCATCTAGGAAGATTTATCTTGAGTTCATCTTTGGGTCTTATCAAGTGAGACTTGGCATTTCATAAACTCCAACTGGTCCTCTTTCTTATCACCATTTTTGTATAATTTTGCAATTTTCTTTTAGCTCCAAACAAGCTTCTCTTTTAAGCTCTTTTTCCCCTGCTCATGAAATTCAGCTTATGCTGAGTTTTCTCAGTATGTGCAGCCCTTTGCACAGAGCTCTCAAGAGCTTGTCAAAGTCTGGTTTTTGGATTTTAAGCTCTCACCCAGGTCTACTCTAAGTCCCATGTGTTTATTTTCTGTTTCCAGCTTATTTGAGTGCTTATTTCCCTGTCCAAGGTAGGTCTCCTCAACTGTTTTTGCACCATAATCTCATTTCATCAAATCTTAGCAACTTGCAAATCCAGAGGTTATGGGTTGTTGTTTTTAGTTGATTTAGAGTTGTTTTAGCTTATTGTAGCTTGTGTATCAGTTTGGTAGCTTTTGGTGCCCATTTGCTCATTCAAGTGCTTATTTCAATAAGCACTTGTACATCAGTTTCAATTTCTTGCACACAAGCCCTTGTTTTTCCATTTTTCCTAGATTCCTCACATTATTTTAAGCTTTTCCTGAAATTTTCAGATTTTTCCAAGTCAGTTTGCTATTTTTCTTGATTTTAATTAGTTTTTAAGCATTTTTAATTAGCTTTAAATACAATTAATTAAGAAAAGGTTCAAAAATAATTTTCATTTTTCTTAAGTTTAGATAAATATAAAAGACAAAAAATATTTTTTAGATTTTTCTTAGTTAAATTTGTATTTTTAAGTAATTTAAATAGTTTTAAATAGTATTTAATTCCTAGAAAATAGAAAAATAATCAGAAAATTACAAAAATAGTTTTGAAAATTCTATTTTGATATTTTAGATTTTTCTAAGTCTTAATTTTATTTTTCTAGCTTTATTTCCTAAATTCTTGTATTTTAGGCTATTATTAAATATTTAAAAATAGTTTTTAATTAATAATAATTAGATAAATAGTTATAAAAATAATTTTCTTTTTCTCAATATTTTCTTTTATCATTAGGTTTGTAAAATATCAGTTTCATATTTTTAGGATTAATATTGTGTAAGTTTTACTTTTTATTTTATGACGCTACGTAGTTTTAATTTCGCTTTTATAAAACTTAAAACAAAACATCATTTTAAATATAGTGATAGCGTTTATTTAATAGATTTTATCTTTTAATTTCCTTTAATTTGCATTTAAGCCGTTGTAATTTGTTGGCTTTTCACGTAGTTATAATTATCACAAATCCCTTTCTCCGTTCAAATCTCTCGATCACTATTCGCTTCGGGTGATCCATTGCATTCATTGGGACATAACGACTGGGAAACACTATACTCCCCGGATCTTCATTGAGTTCGTGCTTGAGCGGTTTAAGCTTATTACGGTCGACCATTCACAGTGGCGGCTTGAGTGATTTAGCTTGTTGTTTGGCACGCATCGATTAATCAATAGTGGTTATCTTGAACTCAATAGCTCATAAAGTTCATTTTATAGCCAAAGCTTTAGTAAGTGTAAAATTTTGTTTAGTCTCAAAAGCGAAAATTACAAAAATCAAGAAAATAGTAAGAAAATAAAAAATCATGGAGATGGTACAAGAAAGATGGAGCAGGTGATTTTGGAGTAATGTTGGTTTAGAGCTTTGTGGGAAGCAATAGGTTGTGATCTCAAACTTTGGCTTTCGGTTTGAGCTTGGACTCATATTGTAAGAAATTTTCTTAAAACTTTCATATTCTAGTATAAGTACTTTAATCCTATTAATTTTGATCTATCTTGTTTACATCTGTAATTATAAGTTAATAATTAGATCTCTAAGTTTAAAAGTTTGTTTTAGTGTATTTACCTTCAAAACTGTTTCAAAAAGGGGTGTTTGGATTGTGCTTATAAACTGTGTTGAAGGTGGTTTGTAGCACTGATCTTGATTGTTACATGTTTCTTTAGTTCTTATTAGCTCGGATAAACAAGAAAAAAAAGACCTTATTTGGTAAAAGTCAAAAAGCTTTCAATCTCATATTATTTGTTAAGCGATAAGGATTAAGAAGATAATTTTCATCATGGTTGTTTAAAATTTGATCACTAGCTTAATCTCATCTCAACATAGCTTATTACATCATAATTAGTAAGCAAGATTGATTTAAAGTTCATGAAAGTCAAAGTTGTAGTATAATAAAAAAGTCAAACTTGTCATTAGCCCGTTTTTGAATAAAACTTAGAATTTCATTGTGATCTTACTGTTAGGATTTAGGATTTGTGCTTTTGGGATAGTAATATTTAGCTGCTAAACAAAATTAGAAAAATACTAGCTTGTATCTTACTAGCTTTTTAACTGCTTATTTTCAAGCTTTCTTTTGACCCCTTTTTCAAAAATCATCACGTACGAGTTGCATGCCTATTTCACAAGCTTCTCACAAGCTTAATAGTGGAAGCTAAACTTTGTAAATTAACTTTTTAGAGATTTCAGTTGGTTAGCTAGTTAGTTCAAGTGGTTGTTTTCAATTCTTAGCTTATTTCAGTGCTTAAATACTAGCTTAAAGATACTTAGAAACCAAATAGTTTCCTGTGTAACAGTGCAGCTTGTGCTTATTTAGTGCTTAATCAGTGCTTATTATTAGTTATTGAGCTTGTTCAGTCTTTATTCTAGCTTATAACCAGTAGCTTAACTCATTTCCATTGAACTTGTGCTTATTGAGTAGCTTATTACCCATTTTAGCTTAACTCTTATGCTTATTCCATTTTGTTTGTAAGCTGTAACAAAATCATAAGTCGCTTCGGTGCTTATCGGTGTTTTTGTAAAAGTCGTAGTTGAGAAAAGTGCTTAATCTCATGTGCTTAGTTAGTGCAGTCAGAAATAAAATTCGAAAAAAATGTTTACCAAAAGGGGTGGCGAGGCTCAACACGAGACCTCCCCTTATGAGTGTGTTTAGTGTGTACTGGATACCATTGCGCCTTGGGTCTTTATTGGTTTTAGTTACACATTTAATCCATAAGGACACCTGCGCTTTTGCTTATAAGCCAACTTTGGCTTATTTTGAGCTTATTTCTAAACAACCCTCTGTTTTCGCATTTTTAACAGATTAAGCATCACCCAAAGTAGTTTCTGTGATTTTTTCATATTTTTCCAAAGTTGTTTAGTATTTTTAATTAATTAATTAGTGTTAAATCGTTTTTAATTCATAATAAAAAATATAAAAGTCAAAAAAATATAAATCTTTTTTCTAAAAATTTCTTTTGTCTTATAGTATGTAAAAAAATTATTTTTACACTTGTAGGACTTTTATTTCATAAATTTTACGTTTTATCTTGCGCTCCAGCGTAATTTTCGTATATAACGTACGTTTTCATTTTAGGCCACGTTTTTAGATATTTGAGTTTACGTTTTAGTTAATATAGTTTATTTAAGTTATTTTATTTTATAAAAGCATAAAAACATCATTGTAAAAATAGTGATAGCGTTTATTTAATATATTTTAACTTTTTAATTTTCCTAATTTGCATTTAAGTCGCTTTATTTTATTAACTTTTTCAGTAGTGTAATTATCCATCTAAACCTTTACTGATCACTATCCTTAGTGATCACCCTATCATCTGAGTTTGTGTTTTACACACCATTGAGTCTCCGTGGGACTAAACTACCCGGGAATTCATTCTATTCTCCAGGACTTCATTGCATTTGTGTCTGAACTGTTTTAAGCCTGTTACGGTTGGTCATTCACAAGTGGCTAGCTGGTGTGATTAAGCTTGACGGTTTTGCACCAATCATGACCAAAACTAAGAAAGTACTGAATTCATATATCAATTACTAAGAAACTACTAGATGTGACCAAAACTAAAAAAACTAATTTCTTGTGTAAATTTGGTTCATTCAAAAATATAAAAAGTAAACTTATCTTAGTTTGTGAAAAAGTTTATGTAAATTTGGTTCAACTTGTATTTATTAGACACCCGTGTCTTTTTTGGTAATTTATAGACGCTTGACTAATTGGTACTACAAAGTTTCAATATTTGAAAAAGCTATAGAAACTAAGTGATGCTGCTATATATGCCCGACAACTTAAAGTGGTTGGTCCAAGTTGATTTTTATTTTCCGTTTTTGAAAAAGTAATTTGTCATATTTTGTAGAAATATGAAGAATGAAGTTTTGATTCAATCGATCAAAACATAGGTTAAGTTTGTAAATTTGGCGCGTTTTTTTTTTTTTTTTTTTTTTTTTTTTAAATTTACTTGCTAATGAAATCGTTCTTTTTTTTTGAAATTAATTGCATTTGTCATGTCATCAATCACTTGACATTTGTTTGATAATGTTGCTTTATGATGTGGGATATGAAGTTTTATAACTTATCTATTACATATTGTAAGATTGTCATCTATCTTTTAACTCATATATAGTGGCGGATATAGGGTTTTAGAACATGTGTGGCACGATTTTCATCTCGCTTCGCATTGCAAATATTTTTAAATTTCAGTTTTTAATTTGTCAAAGTAAAACTATTTTTTTTTTTTTTTTTCAACCCATATATTTTAAACATGGTATAAAAATAATATATAAATCTTTTTAATCGTAAAAAAAGGAAGTAGTTCATGATATTCATATAAATATAAATAAAAGGCAATACAACTTTTGAGAAATGTAAGCTTAAACCATTAATTAGTAACTAGCAAAAAAAAAATAATAATAAAAAGAAAAAAAAAAACTATAGTATAAGAAGCAAAAAACTACTCTAAAAACATAGTGTTTATTTTTAATGTACATTCTTTTATCCGTTACCTATAAAAACAAAACTTGAACACTCTCTCTACGTATAGTTCATCTTCTTCACCATCTATTATTGTTTCACAATATTTTCTACAACCACCCGGCGGCTACCCACAATAATAGACGCCGCAAAACAAAACAAAAAATCATTCTGGAAAAACCAAAAGACCGTCACCTAGCTTGCACCGCCTTACAGGGTGTAGCACTCTCAAAAAGCAAAACAAAAAAAAAAAAAAAAAAAAAAAAACAAAAAACAAAACAAAAAAACAAGACTTCGTCACCAAAACCATATGTGGTTTGTGCCACATCCGCCCTCGCTCATATATCATGTTAAATTATTAGCTAAAACATCCATTGGATAATATTAAAAAAAACTTATTAAATAAAACAACAATAAAGTAGTGTGTTTGTTTTGTATAATTTATTTTCATACCTAAAGGAGAAATTTTGATATATAAATATTCAGATATCTAAAATACAAAATTCGGATATCCAAAATTTGGAATATCCAATTTTGAGCATCATAATAATTGTAAGCTTGTCCGGAAAAATCAATATCCTACACATATTAATTTATCCATTACTCCTTGAAAAAATGACATGAAAAGGCGATCGAGTGAGAGGATCACAATTTTTCATGTCGAGTCTTAGGTGATGTCCATATCGAAGACTACAAATAAAATCTTTCTATGGAAGCCTTTCAGTTTCATCTTTTATAGATAATTAAAAATTATGTAGGCTCTTTTCCATTAAAGAAAAATAGGTAACCAAAACGATCACCTTGCATTAATCCGACAAAAATCACCTTGCATTTTTATAGATAATTAAAAATCACCTTGCATTAATAGTCACACCCTTCCTTGCATTAGTCTCGGAGCACATGCTTGTTACCTTCATCCTGTAAAAAGTAGTCCAAGTACATTAAATCCGACAAAGTGTACCAAAGGACTAAATTTGGATTAAAATGGAGCATATGTAGTATGAACTCGTTTTACAGCTAAGACAATAAGTGCTAACAAAAATGAAAGAGGGAGTACCTTTATTATATAAGGCATAAATATACTTTGTCATATAACATAAAACGTAGCAACAACGGAGAACCTGAATTGTAAACAACTTCACTTTTGAGGATTTGGACTTTCGGAACTCTGTTAAGATGACATGTAACGTTCAGGGTTACATTAAACACAAATATGCATATAAAAAATGGGGAAGGTTAATAGGAAGACTTCATTACATGTTATAGTTATGGTATGTTCTGACCAAGTTGATATCATTCACTTAGCGCAACCACAATGTACGGTTTAACAAAGAAACATTTTTCAGAAATTGGGATAATAAAGCCAAGGAATCATGTTGTGTCAATCACTCGAAAGTTGGGAGTCGTGTCACAAAGAACCACGTTTTGCTAAAGGCTACTTTCTAAGCATTATGGAAGACAGTTCATGTAAATGAGGATATTATTAGTCATTCATATGTCATCCAACCTGGTACATTTACTTGAAAGAATGCAGCCATATCTCCAATTAAAAAAAATAGATAATGAGACAAGAATTACCGTGCATCAGTTTCGGAGCACATGCTTGACACTTCTTTCCCGCGAACTAGAGGTGACTCTCTATAACTAGATGGGAAAGCATTAACACCTTGACGCTAAATGAATTAGATTATTTAATAGTCAAGTTATGACATAAATATAAAGGATATATATAGCTTGAAATTAGTAATAATACTCACATACCACTATAATTGCCCCTTCCCAAGAAGTACTTTATCCATAATTCTTCGGTCGATATCACTTGCTCCTACAGTAATCATCCATGGAGCAGAATTTTGTATAGAACCCATAACAGGACCATCATAATTCCCAGCAACAACGGATGTCAAAATATTTCTTTTTAGCACACGAAGGATGCCAATTGCAATTGGGTCTTCAGTAACATCAAAAGCATCGAATTCTATAATTGTTGCACGACATGCTTGCCTTTTGACCGAATAAAACCAAGTTGAAACTTAGTTGGTCAAAGATGATGGTTTTGGGTTTGAGTGGCCATCCAATTAATTAAGAGAGCTCAATTTGCAGTTTATTTATTTACTTTCTTGTGTAAATTTGGATATCCGAAATTTCGTCTATTCGAATTTTTGAATATTTGAAATTTCGAATGATGGTATACAAGAATATATGATATCCAAAATGTTTTCTAATTTCTAGCTAGATTTCACTCTTTTAAATAACCTTCTAATGTTTTTCTCATCGGTTGTATATGTGTTTTCTAATTTCTTTGCTTAAGTATGTTCAATGCTTTGTAAACTTAGTGATCTATATACATGTCTTTGTGACAAATAAAACTAATTAAAAAAAAACACCCATGCATGTATGAGTAATGCTAACCTTTCGTTCTTCTCCGGAGACAACGAACATATGGAGAGAACAACATTCATCTTGCGCTGTAAAAAGGCATGTTCCTCGCAATAAGCTTTAGTACAAGGTTCAAAGTAAAAGGATCTAAGGAAGTGGTTATGGTAGAGGAAATTTGTTGAAAACGATGGCTATTTGGCGAGTTGTGAAAGATGATAATAGATCAGAACTAGTTCAAAAAGTTGGAAAATAGAAGTTTGGACAATGGCTATTCGATGAGTTGATTTTTGGGGTACAATGCATCTTTATTTATTGACATATTGATTTTTTCTTTGTGAATATCACGTCCGAGCTTCTAAATATTCAATATGTATGTCAATTCAATTGATATTAAAAAATATTTAAAATTGTCAACTTTTCAAAAATATACACTATATTACTTTTAAAAAATGCACACTTTGTATTTAAAAAAATACACGCTTTGCATCAAAGGTCGAATCAAAATTACAATTTTGTAAACATAACTATTTTGTCTATACATGATCGTTTTCTTTAATATTCGTCTAGTTTATTTAAATTTAAACACGGTTCATGAGACAATTAAGTTTTGAAACTAAATGCCCGTTTGGTGGAGGTCATTTCAAAATAGGTTAGGATTCATGGTAAAAATTAATTGTTTGGTACATGTGAGTGGAGATGAGTTCAACTAAAACACCATCTTAAAGTAGAAAAGTTAGGAGAAGATAATAACCGTTAGATTGTTTGACTTTGACTTAATCTACGATCCAAGATACATGTGGCAGTTATGTAAATAACTTCAACTTTGAAAGTTCAAATAATTTTGCTTGAAGGATATTGGAGTAATTTTACACTCTACATTAAATCATGGAAGACCGTTTCCATTCGAGGCAAAAGGATAGGATCTAGTTTTCTTACTTCTTCTCCGTTTAACAATCAACCATTACCAGATTTTATTTCTTTCACAATAGTATTTGTTTCTTTCCATCTTGTTTGATTAATTATTATCATTTTTTTACTTAAATTTACTAGGTTCATTAGTCCACTTTTTCTAAAATCCATTTGATGGTTTTTAGCGAGAAGATAATCGATGATTCTTATGATATTGAAAGTGATGATGATTATAATGAAACTGAAACCGATCATAGATGACGAAGAAGCTAAAATTGATAATGCAATAGATGATCGGTGATGATGATGCAAAATTTAATGATGATCATCTTTTTTTATATTTGAAGATGCTAAAATGAGATGATCGATGATGACGTTCGAAGATGATGCTGAATTTTATGCTGCAAAATTAAGATGACGATCGTTGATGATCTTCGATGAAGATGTTTAGTACGATGATTATGTCGCTGATGCCACATTTAGTATGTGTTTCTTGATAATCGACGATAATGTTGTTAATGCAATGATGCTCGATTCAATATGATGACGATGTTAAAGACGATGAAGATCTTGGCTTATGATGTGATTTTGAGCATTTGTTTTTTAAGTAAATTTGTTTATCATTATATATTTAAATAATGTTAATTTGTATGATTTTTTTTATATTATATAACGTCAATTCATGTTTCTTATTTATGGTTTCATTTTGTATCCAATATGAATTCATGTTTTGATGCATATGTTCATTAACAGTTGATCAATAAAAACAAGAACAAAATATAGAAATTAAATACTGAAAATATATGCAGAATGAATGGAGATGCAAAATTCTTAAATCTGAATTAAAGCAATATACTCAAAATACTGTCAATTCAGTTGACACGTGTCACTTTGAGATTGTGTCTTACGCTTTTTACTTTAAGATGCTATTTTTACAAGAACTCTTCTCCATGTGAGTGAACCCCACAAATGAGAATCAATACTGAGAATATGGATGTGTGAAATTCCCTACTCATTTGACTACTTTATATAATATTTTATTTTTAAATGGGCCCCCTTTTATTCTCCTTCACTCATAATCATTTTATTTATTTTTAAAAAAGTAATATTTTTAAAATTATAAATTTTATTTATTTAAAATATAAATATTATATTATTTAATTATATTTTTCTCTCTCCTAATCTACAACTTTACATTTAAATTCAAATCCTAATCTAAACTCATCTACAAACCAAACGGGCCCTAAATAACTCTTTTTAAAAATGATTTCATTCTCTTTCATTTCACACCCCCTGAATAAACAGTCCTTTTAATACTTTGATCCATTCGCGTACGCGTACAAACCCCTTTTTTATGGACACCTTTTCATTTTTTCAAGCCTAAGGCTGGCTGAATGGAAAAGGGAGGTGAGCCTCTCACCTTGCAACCCAACTCACCTTAAGGGTGTGTTTGGTACAAAGAAATTTAGAGAAATGAAATGAAGTCGGGAATAGAAATGTAGGGAAATGAAATTGATTGAGAAATTTTATACAACTCCAATGTTTGGCTGTAACCACTCGTAAATTTTCCTACCGATTTTTCGCGGCTATATTTTTTTTCTTCTTTCTCTTCGATCTATAATTGCGACCAGTTATTACCTAAATATAAAAATGAACTATAAAAACCAATGACGCTATGTTTATATCAGATTTTCGAAGACGTGTCCGAAAATATATTTTTTATATTTTTGCTTATCCGAGATGTCGCGCTTAAATTCTAACAGCAAAACACGGAAAACACCTAATACCTAAACTATCTAATAATAACTAATAACAATACTTTAATAAAATAAAAACCTAAATATGTCTACCCCATTTCCCAACAATCCCACGCCCCCACCTCCTCTTTCTCTGCTTCCCACAAGAGTCATTTTCATCTTTTTCCTACTCCACCATCCTTCTCCATCTAGTAAACCCAGCACCATGCTTTCTCCTCTAGAAACCCTCCATCAACCCTTCTATTGCATCAAATAAGAGCCATCATCCTCTAACTAGGTCAAATCGAAAAGCATGAAGAAGACACCAAAGTTGACCCATCACTATCTTGGTTTCATGTCCCAGGAAGAGTCATGAGATTACATAAGGAATGGGTAGTTGAAAGAGAGTTTTCTTGAAGCTAGGCAACACCACTTTCCATGTATCAAAAGGCCCTTTTTGACTTTCCTTAAACTCTCCTATATAAGACCTTCGGATGCCTTAAGGTCCACACCATTTTCCCTTCAAACTTAGTCACGAAATCAGTATCATTCTTGGTTGATTCGTTGGTGTGCATTCTTGGGCAATTCAGAAGAAAGGGTCGACTTGTGCTCCCTCATAAGGTTTTCAATCATCCCATCAAATCTCTTCTTTTGTAATTGTAAAAGGATTATGATTAATATTGTTTTAATCTTGTGTAAATTGTTCATTCAAGTTATACTTTTTGGGCATGTTTGGCTAAGCTTATTTATCATAAGCCGATTTGGGCTTATTTTTAATAAGCTCTGATTTTGTGGCTTATTTTGAGACTTGTCGGCTTATATAAGTTTATTATGACATGATAAACTTATAAAAGCCGACAAGTCTCAAAATAAGCCGTAAAATTATGGCTTATAAAAAATAAGCCGAAATTTCATGAAATTTGGTTTTGTTAAACACCTTATTTTCAAGACGTTGGGATAAGTTGAATGCGCATTCTACGACGGATGCGCAACAATGCATATTGTGTGCGTTTAACAAAACCAGGAATCAAGACTCTTGGCTCCTTACTATGATATTTACGGTACGCTGCATATCACACCATACACGATTATGTTAAAAATACTTAGACATTATATTTTAAGTATGATAGGTCATACATGATTATGAACACAACATATTATTCGCGCTTATATAACAGTTTGATTCTTAGACAACAAGTACGTTTTTTATTCAAAGACGGATAAACTAAGTACAAACATTATAATTCGCAACCACATTCGATGTTGAGCTTATGCGACCAAAGAAACCATGGTCGATAAGCCATCTGCGCCAAGAATCGTTGAAACCAACGAGGTACAACTCTTCATCATATTCGATGTTGAGCTTGCGAACTTCATCTCCCCGCTTCTTCCAATGAGCTCCCACAGTTGCACCAAATTCCCTAACCGAGAGAACAACTCTTCCTTTCCTTTTCCAAATACTTCAGGCCTGTGTGCGAAGCCTTGTAATCACGACACAACGCGCCCCGATTTATTTGCTCAAGATCGACATTTTTCTTCAAAGAAGCTTTTGGGAGTGAGAGTCACGCCTCTACCTCACTGGCACTTGCCAAACGTGCCTCCAAGAATGCAACTGCTTGTCCTTCTGCGCGCTCTGGCTACTTTCCCCAGAATACTTTGCCTTTAGCTACGCAGCCAACGTAGCTTGGTGCGCGGCTGCCAACACCAGCTCCTCAACAAGCTGACCCATTGGCGCGTCCTCAGATGCCAATGGCTCGGTAACTGACTCTTTGGTCCGTAAGATTCAAAGACGAACGGGACTATCACGGGGCGACTCCCGAGTGCTCAAGATCGCACGCAGAAAAGAGAATTAGCGATTGTCGCATAACATAAACAGGGAATGAGATAAGGGCTTTGCAAATAAAACTTCTTGGGAGAAGCAAGATCGGTGAGGGGGCGATGCATCATCTGAGGACGACTCCACGTCCATAATGACAGGTCGTTTTTTCCTATATGAGCTTGCGCCATCACCACCAAGCGCCCTCTTGCGCTTTAGCCCATGGCTCGCCTCCTCCATCTCTACATCGGCGTCTTCAATGCTCTCCGCCACATCTATGTGTACCGGCTCCACCAACGGGGAAGGTACCCTAGGGCTGGGCACGCTTTGTAGAGAGGTCGCCTCCAGCAAAGCGGGGGACCACTCCCGGTCCGCCGTAATCATCTCCATGGTGCGCCCAGTAGCCTCGAATGGGACTTCCCTCTCTCAACGCGTCGCACCCCTACAAGAACTTCGTCGTGGCTTCGCCAAATTCACAACGCCGAATAGATCCATCTCGCAAAGACGAAACAAACAAAAGCAAGTTATATAAAGTACACAAGTGAAAAGAAAGGCTCACATCAATAAAGTAAAGGAGTACGAAGGACGAGCACCCACCCCGCCATCTCGCATCTAAGAATGTTGGCACCTCATCGCCTATCGAAATAGTTACGATCGATGCCCATGTGCACCAAAAATTCCTCGGGATAGGAACCCGGTGGGAATACGATTGGCGTTATCGCTTCCGCATCATCTGCTACCAGTATGTTCCGGAGGGCGCCATCCTCAGTAGTGAACCCCGGGTATAGAAGTCAAGTCCCGTGGAAATAACGCCTTATCAACCCGTAAAAATCTTTCTCCAATTCCTAAGCGCGTCTAATTTTCTGTGATAACATTGCAGCCTCCCCGCCATCGAACGACACCCACCCGCTTGACCACGTTGTGTGGTAAAACGCGTAAGAGGTAGATAGTGGGGTTAATCGCCAATAAGCGGCGATTCACTTGGTTTGTTATTTTGCCGCACCTATACAAAGCGGCTTGGATATGTGCAGACGATAGTAGTTTAATACATCGCACAATAATAAGGATATGGGCACACGCTGATTCGCAAACTCGAAAAACGTGTGTAAACCCCTCACCTTCCTTCGGGAAATCCGCTATTGACGCTGCAAATTAAACTACCGGATGCGCATGAGTGGGATATAATTAGGTCGAGCAAACCGCCAAACCCGATTACCGACAAACCGACCGACCCGACAAGCCCGTATACCGACCGACTATCAAACGGGTGGGACTCGCTGGATAAATCCCATTTTATTCCAGATCGGTCGGGTCGGGTCGGGTCGAAACCAAATAATCCCGACATAAGCCCGACAACCCGATTCCCTTTGATATAAAACCCTTTTGACCGCCTTATCTCATTTCTCAACCCTAACACAAAACTTAGATAGATCCGCCCCCATCTGAGCTTGGGAAAACAGATCTCAACAATTAAAAAAAAAATAACGCTTCTCATCACAAACAACAAGTTAATCCGTGTAGATTGTGAACCCACCGTATGAAGACAACGCTACCCTTTCAATTTGCATATAAAGAACGGCTTCAAGGATTTGTGTTTTGTTTTGGAGCTGTTTTGTCATCAGTAGCCAATTTTTTTTTTTTTGGATCTGTTTTGGAGTTGTATTATCATAATGAGAATATGAAGTGAAAATGAGAATATGAAGAACGGCTTCAAGGTTTAACCTTTATTTTTTTGGAAATATTATGCTGGGCTGGGCTGGAACTTTTAAGTGAAATCGGGCTAGGCCCGTTAGTCTCGACACCCGACCGAAATTGCCCGACAATATACCGAACCCGACCGAGTATAAACGGGTCGGGACTCGGTCCAAATTATAGAGTCTTTTCAGGTCTCGGGTTAGTCGGGTCGGGTCGGGTCGGGTCGGGTTCCGACCCGATGCTCAGCCCTAGATATAATAATCCGAGGTGAACTCATGAAGTTCATCCTCGGTCATGTCGGAGGTAAAGTCAGTTAAACCACGGACCATGGTATAAGTTTTTAAATGCGTACGCGCTGTTACCTTTGGAATATTAAGGGTTTCTGGGTTGCCGTTTGAGTTTTTTCAACAATGGTGGAAATGTTTTCTTTTTTACTGTGATAAACACAGTAAATGGGAGGCGACGGTTTATATAAGGTTTTACATCTACGCGATGATCGACACGTGGATCCCACTATCTCTAAATGTGTGGATAGGATCTGTTGACATGACACATTTTCAGTTACTTTCCCACGATTTACGAGGTATGCATTTGAGATATTTTGACTAGATTCACCGTGTATTCTTCAAGGCGGGAAACCTTTTTCGCTTCTCTGTTACGCTTCGAAGACTTTATGGGCTACCACTATTAGTCTAGCATCCGCATGTTGTCCTGCGATACTAGACGGGGGACATGATGACGATAGTCCGCATTCGGTCACAAACCCGACCAATGATCACATTAGCGAGCCCAAGACGTTGGGCTAACCCGATAACGGTTTGGGCTCACGAAGGCCCAACCCAAAGTTATTTATGGCTTATGATATCGGATATCTCTTATCTTGGGAGAAAAGTGTTTAATAACCGATTTAGGCGGGATACGCAGAAGTTTGGGGAACACGAAACCAATAAGGGTTTCGTGTGTATGTAAAGGGCATCCCAGCCCTCATTAAAGGTACGATCTCAAACCCTAACTCTCCACTAAACCCTAAAACCAATTACTTACTCTCACGCCAGAGGATAATCGTGGGAGACAATCCCACGATAAGCCTAACGGTGTTTTACATTTCATCGTTGGGTTCAAGAATACCTAAACCCCTTAATCTAGGATTTGAATAGAAAATAACCTAAGTGTTTAATCCGTTAAACACTATCGTGTCACCGAGTGCATAGTCTCAATGAGCCATCTTCGTGTTACTCAAGACGAGGCAAAGAAGAAGCTCTCCACTCAAGAAGGCGGAACTTAATGGGTGAAGACTAAGTCAAGAAGAAGATGGTCGATTCGGTGAGTGATGACAATAACTCATCGAATCCCTAAGACTCCTCTCCAATCATAGCAATCAAGACAAACCAAGGAAGAGATCAAGGCTTTGAAGATCAAGAATGAGCGGGACTAGGCGGAAAAGTTTACCTAGATAAAACTAAGTCCCCAAGTGCTTTACCCGAGATAAAACTAAGTCCCTATCTACTAAAGCCATATCTTCCCATTTATAGTAAGCGGCGATACTAAAGGATTCTCTCATATGGAAAGAAGCTTCACACCGACTACTAATATAGCAAAGTAAAGAATCGAATATATCTATATTCGTGATTACCGTGATCAATGTGTTTGTCTTCTAGGTTAAAGTTAAAATCATACTTGTATAAATAGCATAAGAGAATGAGTGAAAAGTTAAAGCTTGAATTGTAAAACACACATACACACAAGCCAACTTTTCACTCCTCCAAATACAACTTTATCCTTGAGCTAGGTCGCTGGGTTCTAAGAGTTGTGCTTTGACTTAGCCCGAGCTTAGAGAGGAGTCACCCCAAACTTTGTCATTTCAATCCCAAGTACTATTCCGCAAGTACTGGGTAACGATTCTTTTGATTTATTTCTAATAAGAATATGATGTTGAAAATTACTTTGTGTGTTTTACTTATGCTAATTTCACCATTATTCATCGTTAAATTGCGTTAAGTACTTAATTGTTTTTCAAACGATAGTGAATAGGGAACAACAAGTGGTATCGAGCAAGGTCGATTATAAAACATTTTTGCCGCTCTAAAACGCTTTTAAATCGAGATTCCTATGGTCGAAATTGATGTACCCCAACTAGTCGATAAAAGGGTGGAGCTTATTCATCTGTTGCCCTAGACTTGAAGTTGGCAAATTCAACAAATGGAAAAGCGATGCTTTGCTATTTGATTGGGATGGAACCTTATTATATCAAGTGTATTAATGAGGGTCCATTTGTCCCAAAGATCAAGGTTTGCCCAAACTCAAGCTCAATAGACTCATGATGAAAGGAGAGTGGTCAACCAGACCAAAGACTCAAAAGTATCATCATATCATGTCTTCCCGATGATATAATGGAGTCAATTATAAGTCGTAACACGGCTAAACAAACTGGATGACTGGTCCATAGCCATGAAGGTCCATCCGATACCAAGGAAAACAGGATAATGGACCGAAACTTGAGTATAATACCTTCGTGGCTAGGGACTCAAACTCTCTCTCAAACTTACACCGCTACAAAACTCTTTTAAATGAACTGCTAATGATGGTGTTAAGTTATCCAAACATGAGATAAATGTTGGTTTTGTTAATTGTCTCCCCGAGAAATGGTTGAACTTCTCTCGTGGACTTAGAAATGCAAATCACATCCAAAATCTTGAACTTCCCGAAATTTATGGGAAATTTGTCTATGAGGAAAACCTCATCAATGCAGACGATACCCCGACTTAAAGAAGTCTCGTGAAGTCAAGAAGTCCCCACCATCACCTCACCTATATCAATCGCCTTCTTTTCTAACAATGTGGTTCAAGATTTTCAAGAAAATTCGATGATGAGCCCGATGAGAGATCAAGTGAGAGTACCTAAATGACCGAATGTTGAATTTCGTGAAAGGGCACACCTTGCAAACTCTCAAGGTTTATTAAAAGAAACAAAGGTTTTCAACTGCTAAAGCAAATGAGGACACCGAGTGCTTTAAGTGTCACAAAAGAGGTCATTTTGCAAAGGACTGTTTTCAAAACAATTTCAACCCTCTTACGCACCATCGTGGTCAAATCGGTCCTCGTGCTTTAGCAAATTTCAACCTAAAATCTATCGGCCTCATCAAAACTTTCGAATAAATCACCGTAACAAAACAATAGATTTTGAAGCTAAGTATAGGAAAATCAAAGCTAAGCTTGCATTACTTGAGACCGTCCCTCGTAACCAAAAAGTGTTCAACTGCGTGGTAAAACAAATGTCTTGTTGTCGAAACCTTCGATTGGGATGAAGAGCCGCCTCATCGATGATGAAATGGTGCATGTCAACAGACCGATGGCCCTCTCGGAGGAAGACAAGCTAGTCGTTGGAAAGAATCATGCCGTAAATGGAAAATGGGTTAACATCACAATGAAGAAGGTAAATATTCTACTTTCTATGGATGATGATTCGATTGGCGATCCTATATGAACTATATCAATGTTGATCTTAAGTTTGTAGAGGAGCAAAGACTAAATCTTTTTCTAAGTACAACAAGTTAAGTTTTGAATTGAATAAGTGTAGGATGAGTTACTTGTGTTAAAACAAAACAAGCTTGAGGTTATCACCTTACAAATTCAAAACACCGAATTAGTTAAAAGAAATCAAGCTCTTCAAGATGAACTTAAGAAAGAAAAAGAAATCATTGATAGTTGGACCAACAAGAATCCAAGAGTCTTTGATGATGTGGGTGCTCCCAAGAGCAAAAAGAGAGTCATATGTGAACATCATCTTTCGACTCTCACAACAAAGACCGAGTCCTAAACCATTTGTGTCCGGTGGCATGATTACCAATATGTTGTCTGCTCCCAAGCCCGGTGATTGGATTGAAAGACTTAATCATGAGATTAAGCTTCCTAACTTTGACTGGAAGAATTCTAGAGCTCGAAAGTCAAGCTCTAAAGAGCATGCTTGACTCTGATGTGCCCAAGAGCACCGAACACATCTCCGAGTCTCAAGATGAATCTCAAGCACCACTTCCACCTTTGGAACCTCTTGTGGTGCCGATCCTAGCTCGAGCTTACTCCATTACATTACAATCCACACTCTCCTAAAGAAAGGTCTAGACTTGGTAGAACCATTTTGAAAAGACCATCAAAACCAACTCAACAAGAATCCACCCCACCGAAAATTCCACATCCTTAGTCCCCATCAAGCCGATCGATTCAAGAATCGATTGAACTTGTGAGGAAGCTAACCGACAAAATGGAATCTATTGAAAAGGTCCCCGAACCAATCAAGGAGACAAAGTCGCCTTCCTCTAGTTCCTCAAAGTCAAAAGCCACCACCAAAACAAGCGTAAGTGTGATCTGTGCCACTATACCACCATACCATCGACAATTGTTATAGAATCCTTTTTGCATGATTTGTAAAAGGATGATCACGTGATCGCCGACCACTTGCAATATGTGAGCTCTCTCACCAAGAAAACTACACCAAAGTTGGTCATCAAGATACTTCTTCATCCAAAGCTCAAAAGTTGAGAGCAAAGCCTTTTCCTCCTTGCCCACATCGTGGCTTTAATGATCATCGCTCGATGATTGTCTTATGAACATATGTCGTGATATTTGCGGTAACACACTCATAAGACATCTCAAGATGACAATGTCATCCATGCAAGGAGAAGTTCAAAACAACCCAAATCCACCGAGTCATCCTCGCCTCTAAATGCAAAACCCTGGTAGCTCATTGCACTCAAAGATCGACCATGAATCGATTGCTCAATTCAAAGAGACCATGAGACCCAAGCCCACAAGTAAGTGGGTCACAAGAGAAACTAATTCAGTTTACTACTTGTGCAGAGGCATGCCGTGGAGCCTATCCGCATCTAGACGGTGGATGTTCAAGAAGCATGGTGTGTGAAGGAATATCTCGCACAAGTATGTAAAGGAACCAGGCCAAAGGTAGTATTTGGTGATAACTCATCATGTCCCATCAAGGTTAAGGTTCAAGAACTGTAATGGAATAGTTTTCTAGGATTGCTTATCTCAATGGTCTCAAATACAATCTCATCTGTCACCGCCTATGTGATGCTAAGTACATTGTACAATTCAATGACAAACAAGGTACCATTTTCAATGCCAACAAGGAAGTTGTGTTGATTGCTCCTATGAGACGATGTTTATGTCTTAGACATGTCAACTCTCTAAAGATGGAACTCGCTCTTTGCCAAAGCCACCAAACTATCAACCGTCGTGGCACAAGAGACTCTCACACTTAAACTTCAAAAACATCAACAACTTGGCAAAACAAAACAAGGTCCTTAGCTTACCATCACCGGTTTTTGCAAAGATAAACCATGCTCACCGTGAAAAGGCAAACATAAAAGAGCATCTTTCAAAACCAAGCAAAACTTCTATCAAAAGTCGCCTTCACCTCTCAGATATGGATCTCTTTCGACCACCATCCTAGATCAATCCAAAGATGAGAAGTATACACTTGTCATTGTTGATGAGTTTTCAAGATACACTTGGGTATACTTTCTTTCCAAAAGAGTCAGTAATGATACTATAATGTCATTCATCGTGAACATCGAAACCGTAATGACATTACAAAGAAACAAATCGAACCGACAATGGTATTGAATTTAGAAATGCCGAGCTTGAGAGTTTCGTGATAAGAAGGAATCTCCCAAAATTTCTCATCTCCTTATACCCCGAACAAAATGGGGTAATGAAGGAAAAATGAACTCTCATTGAGGTCGCAAGAACCATGTTAAATGGCTCACCCTTTCAAAGCATTTCTCGATCAAGCGCTTAAAACAAACTGTTACACTCAAACAGTCAATCATTGTCAAAAGACATAATAAAACCCCATATGAGATATTCAAAGGTAGACTTCGACATCGCCTACTTTAATGTGTTTGGATGTCCTGTGTTTATTCATAACCACAAGGATCATCTAGGCAAGTTCGATGCTAAAGTCGATGATGGATACTTTCTAGGTTACTCACCGATCTCCAAAGCCTTGTGGTATTTAACACAATGAGACAACAAGTTGAGGAAACCTATCATGTCACCTTTGATGAAAGTATAGAAAGCATCGTGTTCACCAACACTTCAATGGAAGAAATAGAATTGATAACTCATCAAGATATCCTCCCGATGAGTACAACACTTAAACCAATTCCTCATACCAAGTCGATGTCGACATCTCATATTATGTCTTGCCTCACAACCCGTCACAACCAACTATCGTTGAATTCATTGATAATCGCCGGCCCCTACTAGGATAGGTAACACCGATCCAAATGATCGTGATCCCGTAACTCAAGAACCTCTACCGTAACAAGACACCTCAATAGATGATCTAAATGATCCACCGAACTCACACCGAACTCCCAAAGGACATCTTCAAGCTCGGATCCGCACCACAAAGTAAGTGGAAAAGATCTCGTGACATTGAGCTTGTAAACATCATTGGTGAACCCACCGAGGGCATGCTCACTAGAAGCATGGTCGCTAACTTAATCGCACTTCACCAATGAATGTCTATATGTTGATTACCTATCGTAGATAGAACCCAAAAGTGTCACCGAGGCTCTAAAATACCCAAGTCGGGTTCAGCTATGCAAGAAGAACTGCACGCTTGATAAAACAAGGTCATGACCTTGATCAAATGCCCTCGTGATGTAGTAGTCATAGGAATGAAGTGGGTTTCGTAAACAAAACAAATGAAAACGGACCGTCATTAAAACAAAGTCGACTTGTAGCCAAAGGTTACAACCAACAAGAAGGCATTGACTATGATGAAACATTTGCTCTGTTGCAAGAATGGAAGCCATCAGATCTTTCTTGCATATGCAACATACATGAACTTCGTGGTCTACCAAATAGATGTTAAAAGTGCATTCTTAAATGGTGATCTCAAGGAAGATGTATATGTTCAAGAACCTCTAGGCTTTGAGAGTAGTGAATTTCGACTATGTCTCAGAAGCTTGACAAAGCCCTTTATGGACTTAAACAAGCTCCTGTGGCATGGTATGAAACTCTCACCTTCCCGATACAAAACAAGTTTGTCGAGGAAAGATAGACAACACATCGCTTGTCTATAGAACTCAACAGATGTGATTCTAGTCCAGTGTATGTTGATGACATCATCTTTGGCTCAACAAACTACAACTTTGCAAACAGCTTGAAAACCGATGACAAAGAAGTTTGAAATGAGCATGATGGGGAACTCACATACTTTCTTGGACTACAAATCGTGCAAACCGATAAAGGAATATCCATCACCAAGAGAAATACACCGTAAATCTCTTGAAGAAATATGAGATATCCGATCGTGCCTCGATGAAGACTCCAATAGTCCCACCTAACAACCTTGGACCCGATCTCACCGGCAAATCAAGAATCAAACTCATTTCGTGAGGTATTGTAGGCTCACCGATGTACCTAATCTGCCTAGACTAGACATCCAATTCTCACTGCTCTAATAGCAAGATATCGCCCAATCCTAAAGAATCCCATCTCACCGCAGCCCAAAAGAATACTCGTGTATCAAGGGAACCCCAAACCTTGGACTCTATTATCCAAAATGCTGTGGTTTGATCTCGCGGTTACTCGATTTCGATTATCCGGCCGCAACATGGATGTAAAAAGAACCTCGTGGTCCTGTCAATTTTTGAGGAAAACTAGTTTGTTGGAGTGCTAAAAGCAAGAATCGGTGGCTATGTCTTCACCAAGTCGAATATGTGGTCGCAGCAGATGTCAGGTTAATATCTTATGGATGAAGAGTCAACTCAATGACTATGACATCCATTACAAATGGTACCCATCTTTCGTGACAACACCAAAGGCAATTGCAATCTCCAACAATCTTGTCCTCCATTAAAGAACCAAACATATTGATATCGATATCACTTCATCGTGGATCACATAATGAAGGGAGACATAGAACTTCATTTCATCCCTCATCGAATATCAACTTGCCGATATCTTCACCAAGCCTTTGACGAACCTACCTTCGTGAGACCGAAAGTCGAATTGGGAATGCTTGACATTGAAAGTCGCATCCGAAAACCAATCTCATGAGTTCGTGAACCGGTTCGCCTCCCGAACATCCAAAATCAACCTCTCACCGAATGAGTAAGACTCACTGTGGTCCCCGATGTAAAAGCATTGAATGAGTAACTAAATGCTCAAGTATTAGTTACTTAAATGTCCTAGGTTGGTAATCCCTCCAAATTTAATATAGGAATATATGTCTTACCGTCGTGGGTCTCATCACTAAACCTCACCCCACTTGGCATTAAATGTTTTCTCTCACATAAAATATCCTATGGATATTTTATTATCGCAAAGTGCACTTTTACTGTATCGCAACTGCTCCCTTGAAAATGGGATTTTATCGGGTAGTGGTGGGTGGCATTAAATGTGGAATTTCAAACGTTTTCAAAATCGCCTTTACATATCCACGCTTATGCAAAACCACCCTCTCACCACTCTATAAATACCCTCCTCTCAACCAAGAAAACACACACAAATTATTTTCGCAACAAAACTCACAAAATCCTTTCTCAAATCCAAAAATTTTGTGTTCTTAAAATCTTTAAACCTTCTTTTGAAAAACCTTCCTTGTAAACATTTACAAAAGTTTTCATCACAAACTTGAGAGATCTTAAATCCTTGATTGTTCTAGTCAAAATATTTCTTTTCAAAACCCTAAAATCCTTTTATATGGAAATGGCTAGAACACAATCTCTCCGCTTGCTTCTTAGTGGTAGAGATCTTACAAATGTTGAATTTAAAACTAATAATGTCATAGGCAAATTTGAATACCCAAACCGTCTCACCTACAAAGACATTATAATATTTTTATTTAACTACCCACCGAAACGGCCTTTATTCGGTGTCCTCCATTGTTTACCAAAATCTCCTCGTGGAATTTTGGGCAACAACAAGGCCTTTGACCCGACACCCTCACCGATGAGAACAACCTCGCACCCCGTGGAATATCTCATCGATTCGGTCTTCATGGGGAAACAACAATTCACCCCGGACTATAAAATGTTTTGCACTTCAATGTGGTCGGATTACAATAAAGGAGTTTATGTCGCCCATCCCGAACCTTCCACGGTGAAGGATGGGTTAAAACAAATCATTTTAAATCCAACTTTTTGGAAAAGACCCCACCACCAAAAGCTCTTTTCCCGTGGCTTGGAGGATCCTATTCACTTCGTGATTGTGTCCTCTATGGAACCACTCATCCACCGAACAAGTTAACTCTATTCGGTTGATGATGGCATACCGCTGATGAATGGGGTCACTGTCGACATAGGGAGATCATTTACAAGTGATCTCGTGACAAGCTACAAAGCAAAACTAGGACGAAATACATTTCGTATCCTAGGTTTGTCTCTTATGCTTTGAAAGTGTTACTGGGTGCAACTATCCCGTGAAGAAAAATTTGGTGCTATACCGTGCATCCCGAGCCAATCAAATTTTCAAAAGACCCATCCCTTGTCACTCCCATTGAATTGACGCCCACATGATTGTCAGAACACCGTGAGTGGATCGCTGTCTCCAAACCCCGCCCCAAAAAGTAAGGGAAGTCTCGGATCGACTAAGACTAAACCAAAGTCTCGTGCCCCGAGGCTTGTGAACACCGCCTAAAAGGCACAAAAAGCCCGAGACTAAATGACACCCACCGACTGTGCAACATCCACCCCGTGACAATGAATGACACCGATACATCACGGCCGGCCCCTTGGTCACATCTACTACTCCCAAGATCCGTAGGAAACAAACAACCCACCGGTAGGGAGCCGCCCACTACGCCCGATGATGACATTAACAAATCCAAGTCTTTGTCTCGAGGGCACACCGATCAATCCCAAAGACTCGGGAAACAAACAACCCACCGATAGGGATACAACAATCACCGACTCCGCCAAAGGCACTGGAAACACCCACCGTTGTCTCGGGGTCACTGGGGACAAAGACTCGGAGGAAAGAAACAACCCACCGACACGGAACCCAAAACCAATCCTCGACTCATGAGAAGGCACTGGAAACTCCCACCGTTGTCCGAGGGGTCAACGGGGACAAAGACTCGTAGGATATATACCACCGCCGATATGGAACCCATCACCAACCCCTTACTCACAATTGCCGATGTCATTGGTATTCTATTCTCGAGGATGAACTTGTCAAACCGAAGATGAAATTTTATCACCGGAGAAGAAATGGACCGAGGTTCAATCGAACAAGAGCCTCAACTCGATCCAAAGGAGCATACCGAGTCACCATTTCATCCGTAAGATAATGACTCGACTCCTCATCATCCAAACTGGAATTTAACCGTTTGACAACATTCTTCTAGTCACCGAAAGACAATTGGTTCGTTGGATCACTAAAGCCTCAAGGAGGTCAGACATCGGGTTATCGAACAATTTTGGGATCAACATATCGAAGGCAAAGAACATTTACGCCGATCTTCGATCCGATGTGCTCACCTTCAATGAAAATGTTCATGAGCACGAGATCTCATGTACCAACACCTTATCGATCGGATGAAAACTCGTTAAGTTTCTCAAGCCTCTTCACCATGTGGAGTTACAATTGATGAAATCGGGGATGTCAGTTAAAGAAGACCCAAGAATCAATGCCAAAGCACTGGAAGCCACCTGGGTGTATGTGAAAAATTCATCTCGACTAATCGAATCGATTGAAATGCTCCAATCTGCAAACGCTCAGTGGTCTCCAATCTTCGCCCGCCTCTTCAAACCTCGGTGGACTCTTTGAACACTCAAGTAGTCATATGGCTCAGCCTCATCTTCAATGGCTCGGAATCTTGGTCCCCGTGATGATCGCATTGAGATCTCTCAGCTAACTCGATGCAAAGGTCACCGGTCTTCAAGCAAATACCTCAGATATTAAGGCCATGATCACCGAAATCTATCAGCCTTCATGGTCAAGCATCTCCGTCCCTTCAAGACCAACTCCAACTCTTGCCCTCACCGAAGTTCCGATAACAGCTGAGGGGAGAATATCAAGAAACTCCTCTTCACACCGAGGGGAGCAAACACCACCAGCCTCAAGAGCTCCCACATCATCTCGCACCGGCCTCAAGAATACCCATCTCCTCACTACCACAACAAACATCAACAACAACAACACCGACGGTCACAACATCAATCATGACAACAACACCACCCTTAGTTGCATCATCTTCCTCAAAGCCAGACAAAGGCAAAGGCAAATGACAACTCACGAGCTCGAGAAGATTCCCTATAAAATCGGCGACATTGAATACCGCCACACCACAACAAATGAGTAAACATCTTGCTAAAGAAGAAAGAAGATTGAAACTAGCCAAGGAAGAGAAAAGGAACAGAGAAGCATCGGCAAAGGTTGTCGCCAAGAAGCCGAGAACATGGGATTAGATCCAAGCAAGCTTCAAAAGGGTCAGCAGGCAAAAGTTCAAGGATGCTCAGTCGCTCGGATGGTCGCAATGAGAAAGCGGCTTGAAGTAAAGAAAAGAAAGTCAAGTCGTCAGCAAGAACGAATTGATCATTACAACCGGACAATGACAAGTCAAGGAAGCCCGAGAAAATCATCGATGTCAAAATCATCCCCAACTCCAAACCACTAGCAATGAATGTCTGTGGGGTGATAAGAGACATTTCGAGATTCATGATCCCTTAACTTTTGTTGATTTTGGGATCACCGAACTCGATGAGCTTGGTCCAATCATTGAAAAGAAGGTAATAAGGTGGTCAAGGACCGATGAAGATGCTCAAGAAAAGATATGAAAGACTAAGAGATGCACCATCCCAACTGGAATTCACCGCCTTGATCGCACCTCAAGGATCTCAACCACAAGCATCCACCGGCAAAGGAAAAGAGTTGAGTTCCACCTAAGATCAAAGTGCTCGGCTTAGAATGCAACAGAGAGCTTCCGAGGGTGTGAAATTTGTGAACTGTCTAGTGATTGAAAAGCCCGAAAGAGGGCTATTTTTCATTGATGTCACGGAACCCAAAGATTCCAAAGGTGAAGTGATATCGATCAGGCAGAGTGGCTACTATGATCACTATATTCCGTGGCCTCTCGGATCCAATCCTCAAAGAAACATCATGTTTTGTCAAGACCGAATGCTAAGATAAAAGACCATCCCGACAGTGGAAACACTCATCACCAAGAAAGTGAAGCTTGAATCACTCGGGAATCCATCCGGACCGACATCATGTTATCTTTTCTTTGTACTAGTGATAGGAACCATGTAAGATGATTAATAAAGATGTATGTTTTGTTAAAATACTCGGTGTTCCATATCAGTATTCATTAGTACATTCATGTAAGAATAAGCCATTTGCTCACTTACATCGATCAAACACTTAGGCTATTTGTATATCCAAATAGGGGAGACTGTTGGGTTCAAGAATACCCAAACCCCTTAATCTAGGATTTGAATAGAAAATAACCTAAGTGTTTAATCCATAAACACTATCGTGTCATCGAGTGCATAGTCTCTTAGTGAGCCATCTTCGTGTTACTCAAGACGAGGCAAAGAAGAAGCTCTCCACTCAAAGAAGGCGGAACTTAATGGGTGAAGACTAAGTCAAGAAGAAGATGGTGGATTCAGTGAGTGATGACAATAACTCATCGAATCCCTAAGACTCTCTCCAACTGTTAGCACCAAGACAAATCAAGGAAGAGATCAAGGCTTTAAGATCAAGAATGAGCGGGACTAGGTGGGAAAAGTTTACTCGTGATAAAACTAAGTCCCCAAGTGCTTTACCCGGATAAAACTAAGTCCCTATCTACTAAAGCCATATCTTCCTATTTATAGTAAGCGGCGATACTAAAGGATTCTTTGTTATGGAAAGAAGTCACTACCTGCGACTACTAATAAAGTAAAATGAATCGAATATATCTATATTCGTGATTACCGTGATCAATGTGTTTGTCTTCTAGGTTAAAGTTAAAATCATACTTGTATAAATAGCATAAGAGAATGAGTGAAAAGTTAAAGCTTGTGAATTGTAAAACACACACACACACAAGCCAACTTTTCACTCCTCCAAATACAACTTTATCCTTGAGCTAGGTCGCTGGGTTCTAAGAGTTGTGCTCAAACTTAGCCCGAGCTAGAGAGAGTCACCCCAAACTTTGTCATTTCAATCCCAAGTACTATTCGCAAGTACTTGGGTAACGTATTCTTTTGATTTATTTCTAATAAGAATATGATGTTGAAAATTACTTTGTGTGTTTTACTTATGTTAATTTCAGTCATTATTCACTGTTAAATTGCGTTAAGTACTTAATTCTTTTTCAAACGATAGTGAATAGGGAACAACATTTACTTAGTGCGAAGGTCTCAAGCATCAAGATCGAATTGATACGAGAACCGGAGTCCAAACTAGGAACGCCTAACTTTTGTATCAACAATTATTTTACCACTTTTTACTAAATAAATATGTTTAACACATATTTTAATTTGACGACCGCATCCGTAAATATTAAATAATATATTTGTCTCGAATTTATTAATTAATTATTACTTCACTATATATATATATATATATATATATATATATATATATATATATATATATATATATATATATATATATATATATATATATAACCCATATTTTTAACTAATATTAAATTTGTTTTATAACAATAATTATTATTGCAAATATGAACATTTGATAATTTATATCCTATTTTTAATTTATCTCCAGAACTCCAGATAGTCTTTGTGATGACTTTTCATAATATTTTACTGGAACTAAACCTTCTTGTATACAATTTAAATCCGCACCAGAATCAACTAAAGCAATTAGTGATAATTTATAATCATTATTTATTACTATATTTATTTTAATATACCATCTTTGTGTGCTAACACTTTGTATATTATTAATAGTTAAATTACTAGATGTTCCTGTATCTTTATCAATTTCTTTTCCTTTACTGGTTTCTAATATATTCATTTTTTGTTTTAATGTGGTTATTTCTGCTTTTATAGTTTTAATTTCTTCCTGTAGTTCCGTAATTGTTAAAGGTTTGGGTTTCTCATTGAATCTTTTAAATATTTCCATGAGATTATAATCTTGTGTTTCTTCTATAGTATTGTTTTCTTTTATTTTTTCTTTTAATTTGTCTAGATACATTCTTTTTATTTCCTTGTCTTCTATTTTTTCCATTAATTCTATTAACATTTTAACTTCTTCACTATCATTAGTTATAGCATTTATTTTGTATTCACAAATACAATTTCCTAAACATTCACATTCTTCTGATTCATCATTATCACTTGATTCATTTTCTACTATATTTAAATCGTCTTCTTCATAATCAGATATATCAGATTCACTGGTTTCTTCATTTATTAATATTTTAAGAACTTGTTCTTTATATTCGTCTGGTATATTTAATTCATTTATTTTCTTTTTAGTATAACAATTTTTAGATATATGACCAGGTTTTCCGCATTTAAAACATGTAATTGTATCTTTATTATAGTTATACTTCTTATTCTTATTTTTATACTTATTATGCTTCTTTTTCTTATTATCTTGTATATAACTTCTTTTAGTTTTTTCAAATCTTTTATATCTTTTTTCTTTTCTATATTTTTTATTGCTGGAGGATGGTAACTTTAAAGGTTCATATCCATATTGCTCACAGAAGTTTCCTAATTCATTTATATTATTAAGGCCTTCTTTTTTAATTTTAGCTTTTAATTTTAAATCTGAGCATATAGCTAAACCCTCTTGATTAACATAATTTATAATTTCTCCATAAGTTAGTTCTTTATATGGTATAGAATTATTAAAATCATTATTTAATTTATTTCTTATTCTTTCAGCAAATAATTTAGGTAATCCTGCAATAAATCTTTCTTTCCAATATGCTTCTCTACAATCGGATCTAAGCATAACCTTTGATAAAAATACATCTTTATACCATCTAAAATATTGTAATTTTCTACAATTTAGATTTAGTAGAATAGCAGCACTTCTCTCTTGATATGCTGATGGATTTCCCACAAAGTTCTTAAGAATAGCAAAAATTAAAGTACTAACTGAATCATTCATTTCTGTAGGGATTTGTTGATTATTTTCTGTTTTTATAATAGTTTTCTTAGCATTAAAAATTATCTGTTTTTCTTCTTCTGAAACATATGTATCCCACCATCCCTTTAATCCTCCTGTAAATCCACTTATTAGAGCTTTAAAAACTCTTTGTTCATCATCTTTATTATGTGATTTATAAGCATTAGATGCCATAGTCATCTCTTGTAAAAGGTTTATAATTTGGTATTCTGAACATCCATCTATATTCCATTCATATATACAACTTCCATCATATCTAGATTGTACTAAAGTATGACGTTCTTCATATTGTAGATCTGGTGGTGTAGGTCTGGGGTAATAATTTCGTGTTTCGGGTTTTGGTGTATAAAAATTGTTTTTTATTTTATTAATTTTGAAATCGAATTGTTCTTCTAGTTCTGATATATTATCTTCTGGATCATTTTTATTAATAACATTTATCTTTTCACTAGATATATTTAAATTTGCTAGTTTATCTTCAATTTCTCTTAATATAGAATCTTGTTTTCCTAAATTAATAGGGGTATCTATATTATATGGTATAAATAAAGGATTTTCTTCTATTTCTATAATTTTTTCGTTAATTTTTGAAGTACTAGCTTCTCTTTTATTTTCTATTCTATCCAATTGTTGTCCTATAGTATTTAACATTTCATTTGTATGGTTATTTTGATATATTATTGTTGATAAAGATTTTTTATCATTATTATCATGCTTACCTAAAGGTTGTCCTATATACTCTTCATTATCTTTTTTAATTATAATATCTTTACATGGAGGATGTTGACTTACTATGGGATTATTTGATTTTGTATCGTAATATACTTTATTAATATCATCTGTAGTAACTTCTATTTTTTCTATAAAAGGGAAATCTATTTTTTGTTCTATGCTATATAAATGAAACCATGTGAAAAGGGGAATGTTTACTTCATTATCAATAATATATGACTGCCATTCTAAATTATGTAACATTCTTTTTCTTTCATCAAACTTTAAATAATACCATATTAATTTTTCATTATTATAATTATTAAACATTTCATCTTTTAGAAATTTTATTTCCATTTTAAAGGGAATATTGTTTATTTCTTCCATTTAATGAATTAGTCTCTTTAATTGTTCTAGTTTTTCTTTTAATCGAAGATTTTGTAAAACTAAACCTATTATCATCTCTTTATGTGCCTTTTTACTAATAACGTATTCTCCGGTGAATAATTCTTCTTTAAATATTTTTATTGATTTATTATTTCTTAAAATAGATTCTTGATAATATATTATTTGTTTTTTAAGTTCGTATTGATATAAACTCATTTTTAAGAAATAACTAATTGTGATCTTACCAATTTTATCATATGTTGATTGACTTTTAGATCTACTAGTAAATTTTCTAAACTCCATTCAATATCATATACTTGATAACCTCGATGTATTCTTAGATTCACATATTTTGCTCCCTTTTTAATCATGTCTTTAACGTGATTTATTTCTATTCTCAAAGATTTTTCTTGTTTATATAAACTTTTTAAATGATTAATATTATTTTGATTTCTAGCAATCTTTGATTGTATCGAAGTATCACTCATAGTTTTCTCTATAATATTCGACTTCAGATTTAGTTGGTTGATCACTAAGATCACTAAAATCAACATTTATATTATCATCTTCATATAAAGGTTTTGGAATGGATGTATCGAAATTTACTCCTTTAAGTTTCATAGACTGAGTTCTTCTTAAATTTATATTATTATTTGATGTGGATGGAACATACATTGAATGTCTGGCTGAGCCAAAAACTATATCTATATTTCCATTAGAATGATCTATAATATTATTTATTTGACTATTGATTTCTAAAGGCTTAGGTTCTATAATTTCTTTAAAATTCCATGTTTGATTTCTAATAATTTCATCCCATTTAATTCTTTTAGGAACGGTTATATTAGAATTTTGAAAATTAGATTCTATAAGTAGAGTTTCATTAATTGATTTTTCTTTTTTATATTTTGGTTCTATAGTAGTGGTCATAGTTTTATAATATACTCTATATATTAAAACTAATGGATCAGATCCCTCTTTTATTTCAATTTCTTTTAATTTTAAGTTTAAGGTTAATACATCTAATATATTTTTATCAAATAAAGATACTGTATAATCAGGATAAGCTTGAAAATATATTGGACCATTACATATATTGGATTCTCCTAGGGCTAATAAGGATTGATGAAAATTTGTTAATCTAGCATCTCTTAAAACAACACATATAGGAGCATTAATTCCTAATCTTGTCATAGGTTTTATAGCTACTTGAACCATCCCTATATGTAAAAATTTATAATTTTTCCTATGTTCATGTATAGCTTTTGAAGAAAATAATTTTATTTCTTGTTGATTTTTTAATAAAGGTATAGTTTTTTCTGTAGTTTTAATAGAATAACTTTGAAACCAATCAAAAGAACCTTGTTTATATAAAGTTTTAACCTCTACTCTAGGTATATTCCAATTATGTAAACTAGTTTCTAAATTAGCTATAGATACTTCTATAGAATTAGATAGATCCCTTTCGTCATCAATATCAGAAGAAGTACTACCCTTCTGATTTAGTAATAGTTTTGAAATCCTATTCATAATGATTATTAAAATTTTAGTCTGATAAATTTCAATAGAGTAAGTTTTATATTACCCGAATACATGAATCTCCGGAACACCCCATATCGTGCATGGTACTAGCAGTCTGACTCCCAATGTTGCTGCTAATTCCAACCGACTGATCGACAGGGCTTACCAACGCAGTTATGCATTCATTTAACATACAACTTATTCTATGTTGTTTATCGGATTAATTTCTAAAAATCATAATTCATAGATTCAATACCATTACCTCCTCAAAATAGAGCACTTGGCTCTGATACCAATTCTATCTGGATCGTTATAATTTAAATTTAAGTATGTTTTAATATGTTATAAACTTTATTAATTAAACATCTTATATAATAGTAAATTAAGTTTAAACATTGTATTATAAAAACTATAATCTGCAATATAAAAATTATAATATTAAGAAAGAATATTTCACTTGTAATTAATAATTTTTCAATATCAATTGATAAAACTTTAATATTAATAAATAATATTTTGCCTATAATAAAAATTTTCTCAACTAATTTAAACATAACAAAGAATTATAAAATGATACCTTTATTATTTGTTTCTGAATTATTACAAGGAGATTCAGAGATTACAGGAGAGATATTCTGACATATAAGAGAACTTGGAGATATACAAATTTGGAAATCTAAGGTTTTTGAACATTGAGTAGTGGATAATATGATAGATTTTTTTTTCTTCATAAAAATGAAGCCTGCCTCAACTATAGGATTCCTTCCCCTTTTATACTTGAACTTCTCAGTTTTATTTATTGTGATGACTGCAAAACACCGGTTATTTTCTTCATTATTGTTGATGACTTACAAATGCCGGTAATATCTTCAATTATATCTTCCATTATAGATTACTTTCCAACTTTTATAAAGTCTCTTGTCTGCATATGAAAATAGTCAAAAAGGAGCTGCATTATCTTCCATAATGTAGGGACTACACCATCTTTACTTTGTCGGCCAATATCTTCAATTATCTTCATCTTTACTTTGTCGGCCAATATCTTCAATTATCTTTCAAACTTTTATAAAGCCTCCATATGACAATAAATGATTTTACTTTAATATATTTTACTTAAATATAAAGACTTGACACGTTTATGTTACATCTTTGATATAAAGATAAAACTTGAATATAACAGATTAACTTAAGAATTCAAAGTCATCGTCTTCATAAGGATCTTGAGAATCTTGATATAACTCTTCACTAGGAGTAGGAGATTTGCGAACTTCATCTAGAATCTTTTGGATTTCTTCTTTGGATTTACATTCTTGAATTCTTTTGATTGCATCTTCATCTGTATAAGACTTGTTTGAAATGGAGGGATTTGGACTTGATGATCTGACTAGATTATTATAATAATTTATAACTGCCTTTTCATCTGCTTGATCTTCAGAAACTGCACTCCACCATCTTGCACTGAATTCTCTGACCAAAAGAGGAGGAGAAACTCCTTCTGCATCTTGCTTTTTATAATTCCATGACATAATCCATGGAAGTCTGAATATAATCATAAACTGTAAAGTATATTCAAATGGAGGGATACTTTCTTGAGAAAAGACTGATTATATTTTTGATATCCTTGTAAAATTCTTGGAGGGAAGATTTCCGGAATTCCTCCCATGTATCTGAACCATTTGACGAACCATCTTGGATATTTATTTGGAAAAACTTCATTAAACCGGAAAAACCATGTATGACTATGATTTCTAAAAAAAAATGCTTTAGACCAAGCTTCTTGATAATCATAGTAATTATATGCTGGGTATTCTGGGAAACGGGTTAAAACTTTATTGATATAGGGTTTATTTCCCCAGTCTTCTAAAGATAGCACTTTGAGAATTTTTGTGACAACCCGTATTTTCAGGTCATTTCTCAGAACAATTCATGCCTTACAATTTCATCATTTATCGTAAACTAGTTTTCGTGTTCCAAATTGCGAACCTTAATGGTTTAGCGGCGAATTCATGATCATATCATCACGGACATTTCATATAGACTAAGTTTAGTCTACATTTCATTAGCATCATTTTCATCATGTTAGTTCATTCATGATTTTCATTTCACCTTAAACGCGTAAATTTCATATTAAATAAACGTTATCGCGTAATTAATTATTTTGAACAATTGATCCATTACTTCCAAAATTATTCCAATATATTTTTATACTCATATTAAGTTTATAAAATAATATTATGAGTTTACCTAGTGTTTTAAATTTATTTTGTAACTAAATTGTTGTATTTATATAATTACGACGCTTTTTCTTAAATTCGACACGATTATTATTATGTCACTCAAATTTTGCAAGGAATGTATTTTATAATTTTATGACCTAAAATATTTTAACTTGAATTCGTGAAAATTTATTTTATTCAACGCTACCCTAAATATTTACAAATGCTACAACTTACCACTTAACTCATTTAGATTTTACAAAAATCTTACAATACTTACACAATTACAATTAGAGAAGAAAAAAAAAAACATAAACTAAATATGAGTCACACCCCTTGTCGACACAAGGGGTGAATCATCAAGTGAATTACAAAATATCTCATACAAGTAGTAAACTAAGTTATTTTTCACTTCATTACTATCTTACTTTGCAAAAACCAAAGACTTATATCCATTTTCCTTTCTCTCAAAACATACGGCAACCAAGGGACCAAAATTAAGGAGGATCATTCCAAGTTTTCAAGTCATTTATTTAAACACTAGTATCATTTGTTGCAAGGTTTTGTAATATAAACCTCAAGTGATTAGGAAAACCTTTTGTCCATTAAACCTCATCATATCACTAGTAAGCATTCCTAGTCATATTTTTATCTCATATTCATTTTGTGGTCATATCATTTTATTGGTGAAACATGCAAATCTCATGATATTTATACCATTTTTAAGGTTTTTAAGGTTTTTATGTGCTAAATATATATAATCCATCCTATAATTACTCCTTGTTATATTTTAGTTTTGGTGATGTCTAGGAACCCATGACACCCTAAGAAGGTGTATGGTAGGATTAGAATAGCTTCGGAGTTGTTTTGAATGGGTTAGAATAGGTTTGGCGCGAGAAAAACTCTTTTCGACAAGTATAAATAAGGGTCTGATCTTATTTTGTATTTCTGGAAAATCCGACAGTAGGCACGAATTTTTGACCTTGATATTTAGAAAATATACTTTAAAACGAATCCGTGGCCGCTTGAACGGATTAAAACGGAGTTATAACGAAGAAGTTATGAATTTTTCAAGTTTGACGACGAAATATATATTTTCAAATTTCAAGAACCTATTTTAGTTTTGTACGAGTCAAAAACGAGTCCTAAGCTTTACAAATTATTTCGACTTATTAAAATATATTAGTATACTTTGGTACGAAGCTAAGGACATATAATACGTGAAAACGGATTTGAAACGACTAAGATATACACGTTTTCATAAAATTGCCGTAACTATTATTTTTTAGAAAACTATATTATTTTTACGAGACAAGTGTTACGGTAACTAAAACGACCATGTTGAAGGCTATTTTTAACTATGACGTAGAACATTTTGTAACGAGATGTCTTCTAATAAAATTAAGATCACCAAGCATATTTTCCAAAACGACTAACCGTTTGTATAGCGGGGTTGTAATAAATTATTTATGGTTGCTTAAACTTTGCCGAAACTCACTTTTAAACAACATTTTGAACAAAATCACCATAATTAATCTCTATTATCTTTATGTTCGAGACCTCTATGACGAAAACTCATGTACTAAAACTTATAGATTTTGATACAAGCTTTCCAGAACCGTCGAGTTCGTTTCCTAACGTTCGACGTACACCATTTTACGACTAGCTTTTCGAAGCCATTTTTGTCACTTTCATGAAAATTCCGACGACATGATTTTACGACGAAAAGTTAAAATTTCACAATAAATCATTACGAAACCATTGTAGGATGACATTTTGACGTAAATACTTGTAAAGTGATTTAAGAATGGTCAAGACGTCAAAAGAGTATTTTTCGACGATAAGTATTATTTTTCAAAACTCGCAAATGGTATAAATAACATACGAAATGCATGCATAACATTACATCATAACTCATTACATATCATATCATTCGTTATAGGTCCAGATTAAAGTATTCGATATACCTCAACAGTACTCACTCTTGTCATCATACCGGTTTACCAAGTGAGTTTTCATAGCCCGATTTATTCAAGTTTTACTTATTTCAAACCTACGGGAGAATACATTGCACAACATTTTTATTACGATACCAAGTATGTTAAATTCATTTACATTGCTTAAGTTACCACGTTGCGCGCTAAATGTCCCCATTTCATATGCATGAGCCGTTAATTTCCTAGAAGCGTGTGTGAGTGGATAGATCTATCGAGGTGACACCTCCATCCGGGTTGGTGAATCCCAACTAGTCATACGGATGCATTTCATTCATAAACATTATTAGAGTTGTTTGGCAAGACACTGTTGGGGCTTAACATCATCGAGCTTCGTATCATGCGCTTAAGCAATTGTAACATTATTTTGTGACATTATTGTCATACCGATTTATACTTGTGGTAGTCGTATTAACATTTACATAAACCTATGAACTCACCAACCTTGTGTTGACACTTTTAGCAATGTATTTTCGTAACTAAGGTATTCACTTCATGGCATGCATTTGGACACATCATGGAGTCGCGGTGACGACGCGTCTCACTGGGTTTTACGCACTTTAAAACATCGTTTGAATTGTAACAAACTTATTTCCGCACAAGTTGATTTTCATTTTGGGACCTATATTTTGTAAACTCGATTATTTTATTAAATCAAACGACGATTTTCCAAACGACACTTTAGGTCGCTCAATATAACTGTGATTGTGATGCTATGACAACAATCCCGTGAATTCTATTCACCGCAAAAATGTAATTGGGGTGTGACAATTTTGACTTTGGTATTATTGATAAGGCCTTGAACTCGGATATCTTGAGTATGGAATAATTCTATAGAATTACTTTCTAACAAAATAGCTTCGTAATACTCTTGTTTGAAAATCAATGTTATAAAATGAGTATTTTCCGGAAAATGTATTTGATTAGAGAACCAAAACTTTGATTTAACTTTTCTTCTTCTTCGGTTCAAGAATTTTCACGACTTGTCGATTTGGATTAATTTTGGGTTACGGTTTATTAGGGTTTCTAGGCATATTAGAGGATGAGGCAACCGATGTATAAGAGTTTTGACTTGAGATAAATTTGGCATATGTGCAAGGCGAATAGGATAATCTTGGAGATAATCGATTTGATGAGAATGGGATAAGGATCTTCTTGGAGATTGACTTGAAGAAAATGGGGATAATGGTGCAAACTTATTTTGGTTATTCTGGGATATAATACTTGGAGATGTTGATGGAGATGGTAATCGGGGCTTTGGTATAGGAACAAGAGGTTTCTTGTCATTTGAATTCATCCCTGTAAAAATTCTCTTGATAAGAAATCTGGGAGAGAGTTGGCTTCTCCTTTTATAACCTCAATTTGAAAATCAAAATTACTGAGGATAGCTTGCCATCTGGCAAAAATTTGTTTTGAAATTAAATTTTTAACATCTTTTTCTAAAATATATTTCGCTGAAGAACAATCAACTCTTAACAAAAAAGGTTTCATATATAAATCATCTTCAAATTTTTGAATATTTAAAACTATACTTAATACTTCCTTTTTAACTATAGAATAATTCTTTTGAGTATCATTCCAAGATCCTGAGAAAAATCTTACTAATTGTTCTTTATCATTGTTTTTTAATTTTTGTTTTAGAATACCTCCATATCCGATATCACTTGCATCTGTTTCTACTATAAGACTTGCTTCTGGATTAGGTATAGTTAGGCAAGGTAATTCTTTTATTTTATTTTTTATATGTTTAATTACTTGGGTATGTTTTTCTGACCATGGTTCAGGATTTTTCTTAAGTCTTTCATATAATGGTTTACATATACTTCCTAGATCCTTGAAAAAATCATGAATATAATTTAAACATCCTAAAAACCTTTGTAATTGTTTTTTATCTTTTATTTCATCCGAAAATTTATTTGAAAATTGTAAAATTCTTTCTATGGGTTTAATAGTTCCTTGAATTATATTATGGCCTAAAAATCTTATCTCAATTTGAAATAAAGTTATTTTGGTCGGAGAAACCGCTAAACCATTCTTGTATACAAGATCATAAAATATATTTAAATGTTTAAAATGCTGGTCTATATTTTTGAAAATATAAGAATATCATCAATATATACTATAGCAAAACTACTTATAGGAATAATTATATCATTCATTATATTTTGAAATTCAAGGAGCATTTTTAAACCAAAAGGCATAACATTCCATTCAGAATGACCAAAAGGAACATTAAATCCGCTTTATATCTATCTTTTCATTTATTTGTATTTGCCAAAATCTCGATTTCATGTCAAATTTAGAAAATATTTTCGAATCATATAACCTTTTAATAAATCCCTTTTATTTGAATAGGGTATCTAATCCATTTTAATACTTTATTTAATGGCTTATAATTTATAACTAATCTTGAGCTCCTCTTTCTATTTCAATATTATTCATAACATAAAAGGTGAACAAGACCAAGGAGATTTTGAAGGTCTTATAAGATTTTATCTAATAAGTCTTGTATTTCTCTTCTACAATGTTGTACTAATTCTTGAGACATATGTATAGATTTAGATTTAGTAGGAATATCTTTTTCATCAAAATCTTTTATATAAGGTAAACTAACAATATGTTGTTTTCTTTTCCAAAAAGCATTTGGTATGGTAGCACATACATTATTTTTAAACTTTTCTTCTAATTGTTTTATTTTATTCTTTACAATATTATCTTGTAATTGATTTTCTATTCTTTTATCATTTATTTCATTTATCAAATATTCTATATGTTTCTTCTTATTATCAATAATATTTATTTCTTTAGTTATCATTGGTATAGCAAAGGGAAATAATATCTTTTTTCTTAGAATTTTAGTAGTTAAACCCTTTTCATTTACTTTGAATGGGTATAATTGAGTTATAAAGGGTTGTCCTAAGATTAATTGAGAACCCATATTTTTAACTAATATTAAATTTGTTTTATAACAATAATTATTATAAAAAGATAAAAGTGTCAACTTATAGCAATTTCAATTTAATATTTTTTTTTTCTTCAATTTAATGTATTAAACTTATTTTTGATTGAATGAACATATAACGGATTTTCATATGATGAAAAAATTACATGTTTCATCCCTATGGTTTATCCGATAACATTCGTAGTCTTATTTCATTTTAATTACGCCGCACAAATGTTTCGTCCGCTTTTATAGGTTTCATACGTTTTGTCAATTTTATCGTTAACTTTTTAAAGAAATTAAAATTTAAAAAAATTAAAAACAATTTTTAAAAACAACAAAATTTTAAATTTATTTTAAAAAATAATTTTTAAAAAACTTAAAGTTTTAAAAATTAAAATTTTTAAAAAGTTTTATCCAAATTTAAAAAAATTAAATTTTAAAATTTTAATCTTTAAAAAAATTAATTTTTAATTTTTTTAAAGTTTAAAATTTTTATATATTTTTAAAATTTTAATTTTTAAAATTTTCTTTTTAAATTTGAACTTTTTATTTTTTTTAAACTTTAATGTTTTTTAAATCCTTTTAAAAAAATTCTTTTAAAAAAATTAAAATTTTATTGTTTTTATAAAAGTTTATTTTTTTCAAAAATTAATTTTTAAACATTAATTTAAAAATATATATATTTTTAAATATATATTTTTAAATTTTAATGTATAAAATTGACAAAACATTTGAAAACGTGAAAACGGACCGAAAAACATTTGTCGGCGTGAATTAAAATGAAATAAGGACTATGAATGTTATCGGATAGACC